>SJYX01019059.1:113164-165124 GCA_006410675.1 Oreotragus oreotragus | reverse complement strand
ACAAACACATGAAAAGATGCTCAACGTCACTCATTATCAGAGAAATGCAAATCAAGACCACAATGAGATACCACTTCACACCAGTCAGAATGGCTGCGATCCAAAAGTCTGCAAGCAATAAATGCTGGAGAGGGTGTGGAGAAAAGGGAACCCTCTTACACTGTTGGTGGGAATGCAAACTAGTACAGCCACTATGGAGAACAGTGTGGAGATTCCTTAAGAAATTGCAAATAGAACTGCCTTTTGACCCTGCAATCCCACTGCTGGGCATATACACCGAGGAAACCAGAATAGAAAGAGACACATGTACCCCAATGTTCATCCCTTGGTATCTTTAATTTTCTTGGAGGATCTCTAGTCTTTCCCAGTCTATTGTTTTCCTCTATTTCTTTGCAATGATCACTGAGAAAGGCTTTCTTATCTCTCCTTGCTATTCTTTGGAACTCTGCACTCAAATGGGTATATCTTTCCTTCTCTCCTTTGCTTTTTGCTTCTCTTCTTTTCATAGCTATTTGTAAGGTCTCCTCAGACAGTAATTTTTCTTTTTTGCTTTCTTTTTCTTGGGATGATCTTGCTCCTTGTCTCCTGTGCAATGTCACAAACCTCCGTCCTATAATTAAGTTCAAAGTCTTCCTGCAGTGAAGTCTCTAATCTTAACCAACGTAATTTTCAGTCTCCTTATTATTCTACTTAGTATATGAAAGTCAGTTTTGTACAAAAGACAATTATTCAAAAGCATAACACTGTTCTCTTTGTTGATGAAGCATTTTGGCTCTTAAAGGTGAATTATAGATTGTGATGGGAAAATTAGCTGGTCAGCAATTTTTCCTGGGATAGACGGTGGGAGTTGGTGTGATTTCTAGTGCAAAAAGCCTTGTCAGCTGGCTCCTGGGATGGAGACTATGGCACTGGCCATACTTTTAGATAAACTAGGACAAAGGGCTTCAACAAATAAATCTTTTCCTCAGTCTGTCTTAGTCCACTGTCTTCCTTTGCAGGGCTTTCCTTTAGGACATCTTTTAATATCCTAAAATATGCTGAAAATGTTTTAGTTTTGTCAAGGCAATAATACTAAAACTATATGATGTTTTGGTTGTGAAATATATTGACAAATTTTAATTGTAAATTATTGGTTAGAGAGGAATATCTGTTATAGAGTGAGAAGAAAACTCATCAAAGAACTTGCTTATGAAAATGAAGGAAAACTATGCAACTCAAGCTCTGCAGGTCAGCCAGGATGTAAGGAGCTAGAGTGAGAATTTATGAGAGAGACATGGAGTGTGAAAAGACAAGGAGAAAACTAGGCAAAGCAAATCAGAACAGAAGTATGATTTCCATTCTGTTGAGTGAGGAGTGAAGGCAGTGGAGAATCCTGAAATAAGATAATGAAAAACAGTTAGTCTTAAAGCTTGACTCACTGCAATTGTCTTGTCAGAAGAAACCCTACCTATGGTAACAATAATATAAGTAATAAAACCATCTTCAAATGGAGGAAATGTAGTTAAAGCGTAGGTCTTCAGTCACCTGATTGGTAATTTGCTTCCATGAGGCTGTGGGGGAGATCTGGGATGGAATTTGAGAAGTTTTGAGTGGCGGAATATGCATAAAAGGGAGGAACTTGAACTTACACACTTGAGAGTCTAAGGTTCACTTGGCTGCGTGTTTCTCCTGCTGACTTGAATGCAGCCAGTGGCATCAACATATTCAGTAAATATGTGTGTGAGATAACTTAGATAATCACATCTTTGTTATCTTGTTTGAGCTTCCGTGGTGGCTCAGAAGGTAAACCATCTGCCTGCAATGAGGGAGATCTGGATTCGATCCCTGGGTCGGGAAGATCCCTTGGAAAAGGACATGGCAACCCACTCTGGTCCTCTTGCCTGGAAAATTCCATGGATTGAGGAGCCCGGTTACAGTCCATGGGGTCACAAACAAACATGACTGAGCAACTTCACTTTCTTTCTTTATCTTGTTGGGCCTACGGGTCACCATCATAGCTTGGAAAGAAATGCAAAATTTCCTGGACTGGAGAAGACTCATCTTTCTTATACCTGTATAAAGATTGCAAACACTCTAAGTAGCAGCTGTTACCCAACCATGGGAGGTTGGCATTTTCTTATTAACAGTAAGATGCCTTCCATTTGTGGCTTGTGTCCTTCTGCCCAGTCAGAGCATACCCTTTGTCTTCTTTTCCTAGTTTATATAATGAAAATGATGATGCTGGATATTATTTAAGAGGAACAAACTGTGACCAAATTTTGCCCTCAGTCGCTCAGTTGTGTCTGACTCTTTGCAACCCCATGAACTGTAGCCCACCAGGCTCCTCTGTCCATGGGATTTTCCAGGCAAGCATAATGGAGTGGGTTACCATTTCCTTCTCCAAGTGACAAAACTAGAAAATATATTAAATTCTAGTTTAGAGACATGGATTATACACATGTGCAGCCCTGATCAGGGACCCTGCATGTGTCGTCATCACTAATGAGCCTATTTGACATGCTTATCTTTAACAGTGAAGACCTCCTTCCCTGTAAGACTGGAGATGAACCTCCGTTTCCACTTTGTGACCGTGGCTCCTGGCTTCTCCTCTGTTCTTATAGCTGCAGTGCACACCAGTTCTCAGGACAGATTAATTCTCTTCCTCAGTTCCTGCAGCAAGGTCATTTTATTTACAAAATAAATTGCAATATTGGTTGAAGCTTGGGAGGAAAAAGTGACTCCCAACAAGATTGTCAGGACTGTGGCCGATGAGAGCTTGGGAGGTTGACTTTGGTATTCTCAGGGACACCCATATACCCACCAAAAGCTGACCAAATAATGTGCTTCATTTTGTCTTTTGTAAGGCAAAAAACTGGTGGGTGTTGGTAGGAAGTTGGTCTCTTGTTGGCTCTTTTACCTCGGAAAGAAAACAGAAGGCTCTTTACTCATCCTGACTTCTGCAGTAGTCTTGTCCTTTCTGCAATCAGCAAGGTGACTTTTATGTACGTAAGGGCTGTTAATCAAAGTGTAGAAATGCTGCTGGCAAAGGAGAGGAGGGAGAAAGAAATAGGGGGAGGTGGGGAAACTTGGAGGAGAAAGTGAGAAGAGGGAGGGAGGGAAAGAGAGAAACAATGTAAGAAAGAGTGTGTCAGCTGAATGAACAAGAAATGCCTAGTCAGGCAGAAAGTTGAAATGGAAGTAAATAAATACAGGGGAAAGAAGCGAAACTCGACTTTTCTAAGGCCCTGTGCGCTTGTGGTAATTACTGCAGTTCACAGTAGACTGAAAAGATAAAAGGAAGAGTCTGTCAGAAAGTTGAGGTCCTCTGGATTGCAGATGAAAAATGGCCTTCAGGGAGTACATAAAGTTCTTCAAAGGCTGCTCTGTTCTGAATACCAAGCAGGCTCACAGGACACATCCCCTTCAGAAGTGATCAGAAAAGGTGATGTGGGCAGCGGCCCACACAGACGTCGGGGAAAAGGGCGCTTCGTGATGAATGATTCATCTCCGCGGACGCTGCCCGTCATATTTCTCGGCCCTGAGTTGGGGTTGAGAGGGGAGGAGATACCAAAATTCAAATACACACAGGGCACAAAAATGAGTCTTTGTCTTGCTCTTATGTAGGCTTGTGTTCAAAGCCAAGGACTATTCATGATTCCTTGCTGACCTGTGCTTTGGCGTTGCTATCTTCTGTATTTTAAAATTCTCAACTCACATAAAACTCATAGAGCTTTATTTTTATTTATTTATTTATTTTACCATAAATGGATTGGATTCTCTAGGCCATAAACTGGTTTAAATGGAGTCACGTGGGGTTTAAGAATAAATTACTTGTTATTAGAATGCATTTTCCTTTAGTGTTTTATTTTCAAAGGTTTTCACATTTTACTTTATACTTATTTCACATGTAGCAGTTACACAGTGTGCCTTTTGCCTGAGGAGACACTACCATTTCAACACATTTCTAGGTCAATTGATATTATTTAAAATTCCTAAACCACAGAATACACAGCCTAACTGCTCAAGGTGTTGAAGGGCTTCATTGGAAACGGAGACAGTAAAGGTTTTGCTCTTCTCTGCTTCTTTAGTTGTTACAGTTATAACTTTAATTGTTTGAGATATTAAGGAATAGCTCCTACTGTCACTTTACTAATGCTGCAGACATTGGTAATTATTTCTTCTGCTTCTATCTCTGTTTGTGAGTGAAATAATATTTTGATAAAATTGTCCTGAAAGTAAGCATTAATTAGATGAGAAGACATTGTGCCCTTATTTCTTAGTAAACTGTGAATCATGAATAAATCTGTGGTTTAAGGCTAGAAATAAATCAATCTTTGTAGGTGGGTGCTGGGTCATTTGGATTTAATAGATAAAAATCTTCAGTTGATAAGGAACCAAATTCCCCTCAGATCTTATGTATTAATCTTTAATCCACTTTGAGTTGATTTTTGTGTCTGATATAAGAAAAGGGTTTAATTCGTACTTCTGAGTATAGATATTCAGTGTTCCCAGCATCAGTTGTTGAAAACACTGTCCTTCCCTCATTGAGTATTCTTGGCATCATTGTCAAAGACGAATTTATCAAATATGGGTTGGTTGTTTTCTGGGCACTCTTTTCTGTTCCACTGGTCTTTATGCTGGTGTTTTTGCCTGTTTTGTACTGTTTTAATTACTGTAGCTTTACTGTTTTCTTGTACTATTGTACAAACACCATAGATGTGACATAGCACAAATGTTTCAAAATAGCTCAGAAGGAATCATTGAATCACAAAAGAACTGAGGGCAAAAATATTGTAAATATTACAACTCAGGAAAAAAACACTAGAACTCAGAATAACAGTTACAGTGAAAATAATGAACAGAGTCCTTTGAATGTAAAGATGTGAGTCTTTCTTTTTGGGGATTCAAATGCAGTGTGAGTTTATTGGTGTTATTTCTATATAAATAGCCAAAAAGGAAAGTATCAAATAGTTAATCAAATAATACATTTTTTTGGATATTAGGTTTTATTAGCTTGCTCTACTTGTCCTAAGTCTTGAGAACACTGTACAA
Organism: Oreotragus oreotragus; assembly: GCA_006410675.1. Classification (NCBI taxonomy): domain Eukaryota; kingdom Metazoa; phylum Chordata; class Mammalia; order Artiodactyla; family Bovidae; genus Oreotragus; species Oreotragus oreotragus. Next base: position 160,093 of record SJYX01019059.1, on the reverse strand, counting down.
AATATTGTTTTTCAAAAAGTCTCATGACTCATTACAATTTTACATAATAAAAAGCACAGTAAGTTTTATGATAAACTCAGTAATTTGTCATCTTAAACAAGTACAAAATATTGCTTTCCTGCTTTAGAACTAAGGTGTCCATCAAAGTTTCACTCTGTAAATACAGTCACAGGTTATACTATTTTCAAGAAGATTGTAAACATAGCTGCCAATAATGACAAACATTTTGTTCTGAGACTAAGCAGAATGTTCCGATTAATAAGATAGCATGCTGCTGCTACTGCTGCTAAGTCACTTCAGTCATGTCTGACTCTGTACGACCCCATGGACGGCAGCCCACCAAACACCACCATCCCTGGGATTCTCCAGACAAGAACGCTGGAGTGGGTTGCCATTTCCTTCTCCAATGCATGAAAGTGAAAAATGAAAGGAAAGTCATTCGGTCGTGTCTGACTCTTCATGACCCCATGGACTGCAGCCCACCAGGCTCCTCCATCCATGGGATTTTCCAGGCAAGAGTACTGGAGTGGGGTGCCATTTCCTTCTCCGATAAGACAGCATATATATAAGGCAGCATATATTTATGTAACTATCACATGTCTCCTAGTTAGATATTTCACATTTAAGTTGAACACAATTGGTATTGTACAGTATGTGATTTTGTCCTTAGTATCTAATGAAAAAGAGCTTGTGACCCTACTAAGTGCTCTTTTCATACTAAAGGAAAAGAGTACAATGAATTTTGAATAGGCTTGAAGAAATACTATTGAGATTAGTCTTAATGCGGTTCAGCTACATAGTAGGAAAGTATAATGCTACAAACATCAGGTCACCAAATAATTTTACTTTGTAGTCACACGGCATGAGGGCTATAGCTAATTTTGGAGAATGTGTTTCCAGCCCACCAACCTGACAAACAGACCTGGTCAGCCTTGGTAATCCAAACGTCTGAGTCTTTTCTCACGTGTGTGTGAGTGCTCAGTTGCTTTGCTCATGTCTGACTCTCCCCGCCAGGCTCTGTCCATGGGATTCTCCAGGCCAGAATACTGGAGGCCCTCGGAATACTGTTGCCAGGCCCTCCTCCAGGAGATACTCCTGACCCAGGGATCAAACCCGCATGTCCTGCGTCTTCTGCATTGTAGGTAGATTCTTTAACCACTGAGCCACCTGGGAAGCCCACCTTTTCTCACAAACTTCCATTATTTCTCCACTATTATAAAATACAGAAAAATGATATGATCAAAATAATGTACTTCATGAACACTGTTTGTAGGCCAGTTTGTGTTCACCCAGGGATAAAGGATACCATGACTCTTCTCTTTCACCTTACTTGTATTTTAGAGTCTGCATCAATGTTTGTCGTTAGGGAGTGGGCCAGAAGGCACTTGTTAAGGTGTATAGTTCTGGCTTCAAAATGGGGCTACATGTCTTCTAAAAGCCATACATGGTAGAATAGGTGTCATTCACAGCATGTCTCCTGCTGATGACTGATTTTGAAAACAGTGAAATTTGGGTGTATGAATAGTCCTTGAGTGGACGTGCATTTAGTCTGTTCGTGGAGGAGTGAGGAGCAAGAGTGTGGCGACTTTCCCGTTTGAAAGAATACAGTCAAAGGGCAAGGGGTTTATAGGAGTTAATGAATTGGCGGATGATGTCTGATTTGCCACTGTGCGCTGGTGTGATAGCAATAAAACAAATGAAAATGGAGCAAGAGAATAAATGTCATCTTGCCAGAGATGTCAGAATTTAATTTTGGAAAAAATAGAGGTACATAATTTTTTAAAAAGTTTGTAAAGCTGTAAGATGAAGTCTGCATCCAGTCTGGAATTGTAATGAGAGATACAATAGGTAGATAACATAGATAAGCCAAAGAGGAGCCTTCTTTCAGGTCCTGCTATAGGAAGAAAAGCGATTATACAACCTTCCTTCCAATCCATCACTTATATTCCCTTTAATACACTTTTTTTTTCTTCTATTTTCTTTTTTTATTTTTACTTTATTTTACTTTACAGTACTGTATTGGTTTTGGCATACATTGATATGAATCCGTCATGGGTGTACATGAACTCCCAAACATGAACCCCCTCCAACTACCTCCCACCCCACATCATCCCTCCGGATCATCCCCATACACCAGCCCCAAACATCCTGCATCCTGCATCGAACATAGACTGGTGATTTGTTTCTTACATGATAGTATACATATTTCAATGCTATTCTCCCAAATCATCCCACCCTCTCCCTCTCCCTCTCCCTCAGAGTCCAAAAGTCCGCTCTACACATCTGTGTCTCTTTTGCTGTCTTGCATACAGGGTCCTCATTACCATCTTTCTAAATTCCATATATATGTGTTAGTATACTGTATTGGTGTTTTTCTTTCTGGCTTACTTCACTCTGTATAATTGGTTCCAGTTTCATCCATCTTATTAGAACTGATTCAAATGTATTCTTTTTAATGGCTGAGTAATACTCCATTGTGTATATGTACCACAGCTTTCTTATCCATTCATCTGCTGATGGACATCTAGGTTGTTTCCATGTCCTGGCTATTATAAACAGTGCTGTGATGAACATTGGTGTACATGTGTCTCTTTCTATTCTGGTTTCCTCGGTGTATATGCCCAGCAGTGGGATTGCTGGGTCATAAGGCAGTTCTATTTGCAATTTCTTAAGGAATCTCCACACTGTTCTCCATAGTGGCTGTACTAGTTTGCACTCCCACCAACAGTATTTCTAAAACAATAGATATTATCTACTACTTTGACATTTTCTGAGTTGCTTATGAGTTTTATCAATTGAATATGAATATAATTAATATGCAGCATTATGTTGAACCAGTATGCTGCTGCTGCTAAGTCACTTCAGTCGTGTCCAACTCTGTGTGACCCCATAGACGGCAGCCCACCAGGCTCCCCCATCCCTTGGATTCTCCAGGCAAGAATACTGGAGTGGGTTGCCATTTCCTTCTCCAATGCATGAAAGAGAAAAGTGAAAGTGAAGTCGCTCAGTCTGTCTGACTGTTAGCGACCCCATGGACTGCAGCCCACCAGGCTCCTCCGTCCATTGGATTTTCCAGGCAAGAGTACTGGGGTGGGGTGCCATTGCCTTCCCCGAACCAGTAAGCTACTACATTTAAATTACAATATTCTTTCAAGCAATGATAAACATAGTTTTGATTTTTTCTCTTTTTTTAAAATAAACTGTTTGGCAATACTTACGAAAGTGAATTCTGTTCCTAGGTATTAAATCAGGAAGTTACTGATTTAATCAGAACTTTAATCAATACTGCACATCTCAGCCTTGCCAATCCCACCATGGGAATCCCGACTGGGTAGGTTTCGGGTAAGGCGCAAGCTGTTGTACAAGGAAAAAGATTCACTCGGATATGTTTGCAGTTGTGAATGCAAGATGATTCCAGATGCAAGCTGTGAAGACAAGATGATTCCAAAATTTCTTTGTCACTATAGTACTGTAATTCTCTCATTTTCAGGCCATTTCAGAAGAAACAATTGTACAACTGCTCATCTTTTTCTGTTGGTAACGTATCTTCAAACCCATTCTTACTTCCTTATGTGTCCTCCAATGTTTTCATCTATTTACCTAAATACTTCTGTTTCTAATTGAACCACTTATTCATAGCCATGCACACATATTTGAGGTTTCATAACAAGTATGTGTATATATCCACATGTAAATATCAATATGTGTATAATACACATATACATACACACATGTACACACACATACGTATCTGTAAAAGAAGCCTTGCTTCTATCATCCACAGTATTATATCACTTATCTTTTGTACTTTCAGACAAAAATAGCAAGGGGAAATGCTTGTATGTTATGCTAAGACTACTGTGGAATATACCAAAGTATTCCAGGTTACCAGTTGGGTAAACATAACCTTTTAAGCACACATTCCAAACTGAAAATGTTATCAATGTCGAGGCTTAATAGTGTGCACCTGAATTGAAATATACCATCTTTCTTAGCATCATTATTAAAATTTTTTTCAACTGCCACACATAATAATATAGCTATTTCTTATTTTAAGAATGTATTGTAAAAATTCCTCTTACATCACCACTTTTTAATATTTGCTCTATTATTGATACACTCTTCAAGTTAGGCATTGCATCAATATTCTAATTTTATTAGAATAATCTAGAATTCTAATAATATACCAAAAGCATACTCCTTTAATTCTATAATTTACTGTTGGTAGTTTAGTTCTTTACCTACAAATTTAAATGCAAATCTATTATTTTAGTGCTGTAGTAAAGCAAATTTATAATGGCATAACTGGATGTTTCTCATACAAAGCACTTGGGATCCTGAAGGTAAGTCTACATTTTTCACCTTCTTCCTTGTGTATGTTCATATACCTCCAGCAATGCTAAATGGCTTCAAACAATTATCTTATATAATTTTCCTCCAACCTCTTAAATAAAGATCTTATAGACTAGTAAGGTATAATGCAATTTTATCAGACATCTTAATGACACCACCATCACTAATAACCTTTTTTATCAATTTATTTATTTTAGTTGGAGGCTAATTACTTTACAATATTGTGGGTTTTGCCATATAGCAACATGAATCAGCCATGGATGTACATGTGTCCCCCCCACCCCCGTCCTGAACCCTCCTCACACCATCCCTCTGGGTTGTCCCAGAGCACCAGCTTTGGGTGCCCTGCTTCATGAGTCTATTCACACTGATTGTCTGTTTTGCAAATGGTAATATACATGTTTCAATGCTATTCTCTCAAATCATCCCACCCTTGCCTTCTCCCACAGAGTCCANCCCCGTCCTGAACCCTCCTCACACCATCCCTCTGGGTTGTCCCAGAGCACCAGCTTTGGGTGCCCTGCTTCATGAGTCTATTCACACTGATTGTCTGTTTTGCAAATGGTAATATACATGTTTCAATGCTATTCTCTCAAATCATCCCACCCTTGCCTTCTCCCACAGAGTCCAAAAGTCTGTTCTTTACATCTGTGTCTCTTTGTTGAATAACCTTTGTCTCTTATATTCCTCTTGGAATCCCAAAAGAACTTTGAATAATCAAAACCACCCTATTTTCATATCATTAAACAACTTGGAGCCTCCATGAAATCTTGGATGATAATGCTAGAATGGGAGGAAGACAATTACGTGGTATTTACAGAATATAAAATGAACTTGAATTTATATTGCGTCTTTCAGGTGAGTTCAAAGACGTATCTAGCAGTGTTAAGGGATGAATAAAATGTTGCATTTTAAAGTACTATTAAAAAGCTTGAATTATTTTGCTGAAATAATACAATGTTAATAATATTTCTGGGTGATACCCTTTTTATTTGATGATGAGTGCAGACAGCTTTTATTTGATCTCTACTTCTCTCTCTCTCAGAACTCTGTTCAAGGATAGTCAAACATCCTTAGGCATCTCCAACTCACTTCTGTTCCCTATCTAGTTTAAATGAGAACTTCTAGAAATACTCTCAGAGGTTGCTTCCAACTTGCTGACTCACTTCTCAGTGATTGATGATGCTGGAACTGCTGTTTTTATTCACCCTTTCACCTCTTTGTGCATCACTGTGTAAAACCTTATCACTGGTAGCTGAAACCCTGAAATCAATGATGTGTTGCTGCTATCTCTTTTCCATTCTCTTACTATTAAAAACTGCTTTGTTGTCTAATGGGCTCACAATGGTGTGTGGTGGATCATGTCCAGGAAGTCTTTTTCAGTGTCTTGTGTTTTTACCTTAATATGTGGTCGTGTAAAATGAGTACAATCTGCCTGGATTTGATCCTGGTTCTCCTAGTTGATTTCTGTGAGGTGAACAGGCGTTTCTAACTCATTATTTATTTACTTATGAAATTTTCGTTGAAATATAGTTAATTTATAATATTGTGTTAGTTTCCGGTATGCAAAAAGTGATACACACACACACACACACACACACACACACACACATATATATATAAAATATTCTTTTTTTACATTGTTTTCCCTTATAGGTTACTACAGGGTATTGAATATAGTTCCCTGTGCTACACAGTAGTTCCTTGTTAGTTATCTGTTTTATATATAGTAGTATGTATATTTTAATCCCAAACTCCTAATTTATCTTCCCTCTCCCTGTTATTCCCTTTGGTAATCACAGATTTGCTTTCAATGTCTGTGGATCTACTGTTTTGTATATAAGTTCATTTGTATCATTTCTTCTTTAGACTCCACATATAAGCAAGGTTATGTGATATTTGTCTTCTCTGGCTCACTTCCCTTAGTATGATAATCTCTGGGTCCATCCATGTTACTGCAGATGGCATTATTTCATTCTTTTTTTTTTTTTTTGCATTATTTCATTCTTATGGCTGAGTATAGTCCATTGTATATATCTGCCACATCTTCTTTATCCTCTCAGCTATTGATGGACTTTTAGGTTGCTTCTATGTATTGGCTGGGGAAGGCAATGGCACCCCACCCCAGTACTCTTGCCTGGAAAATCCCATGGACGGAGGAGCCTGGTGGGCTGCAGTCCATGGGGTCGCTAACAGTCGGACAGACTGAGCGGCTTCACTTTCATTTTTCTCTTTCCTGCATTGGAGAAGGAAATGGCAACCCACTCCAGTATTCTTGCCTGGAGAATCCCAGGGATGGGGGAGCCTGGTGGGCTGCCGTCTATGAGGTCACACAGAGTCGGACATGACTGAAGTGACTTAGCAGCAGCAGCAGCAGCTATGTATTGGCTATTGTAAATAAAGCTGTTATGAACATTGGGGTGCATGTATCTTTTCAAATTATGTAATATAGATTAATGGAAACACTAGTGATACTAATCTCAAAGTGGGATTGTGAGAATTAAATGAATTATTATATTCAAAGCTCTTAGAATAGTGCCCGACATAGCTCTCATGACATATGCCTTTAAAATGATTTACAAAGACCAGCTTTCTTTTCCCTTATTCAACAGCATTTATGAAGCACCAAATATGAGTGCTTCACAAGCAGTGGCTAGAGCTGAGAATGCAACTCGGGTGCATCATATACAGCCTTTGCAGTATTAATATTTAGAGTCTATTGAGAGGGCAAACAGTACAATGACCACCCAGCAGTGTGGTAGGTCTTCTAAGAGGGGGACTGAAGTGCTAGCTGGAGGGAATGGGACAGTTGAAAACTCCTCAATATTTTTGTTCCAAATGATCCAGCGATAATATTTTTGAAAAATTATCAATATATTCATTAACACTTTTCATCACATTTTTTGGGTGACAAATATCATCCAGATTCCTGGAAAATGCAGTTTTTATTTTTGCTGCTGCTGCTGCTGCTAAGTAGCTTCAGTCATGTCTGACTCTGTGCCACCCCAGAGACGGCAGCCCACCAGGCTCCCCCATCCCTGGGATTCTCCAGGCAAGAACACTGGAGTGGGTTGCCATTTCCTTCTCNGACTTTCACGTTCACTTTCATCCTGGTCTCAGTCCCTGGGTGTGCTCTCCTTTAATGATCTTGTCTTTCACCATATTCCAGCCACCACCTTCCATGGTCAAAACATATGTTTCGTCATTACCCATGCAAGCCCTAAATATCCTCATCCTGTTGTTCAGGCACCCAGTCATGTCCAACTCTTTGTGACCCCATGGACTGTAGCATGCCAGGCCTCATACTGTGTAAAGCAATGAACATCAATGATACTGTAGACTGTGATGGTCAGAAATCTGGGACCCCTTTAGACTGGATGCCTCTGGCTAGAGGGCCCTCACAAAGCTGCAGACAAGGTTTTGGCAAGGGCTCCAGCATCCTGAGGTTTTCATAGGGAAGGGTCTGTTTCGAAGCCCACTCGTATGATTGTCAGTAGGCCTCAGTCTCCGCTGGCTATTGATGAGACAGTGGTAACTTGCCGTGTGGACCCTTCAAAGGCAGCTCAAAACATGGCCGCTTGTTTCTCCCAGAGTGAGGGCTGAGAGAGAGTGATTAATATCATAGTCTTTGTAGAACCTAATTTCAAAAGTGCCACCCTTTCACTTTCGCCACGTGTGTTCCCTCAGTCGTGTCTAACTCTTTGCGGCCCCGTGGACTGTAGTCCACCTGGCTCCTCTGTCTATGGAGTTTCCCGGGCAAGAATCCTGGAGTGAGTTGCTCTTTCTTTCTCCAGGGGATCTTTATGACCCATGATCGAACCCACGTCTCTTGCATTGGCAGGTGGGTTATTTACCACTAGTGCTACCTGGGAAGCATGCATTCTTCACTAACGTTAACTAGGTCGGGCACACCTAGTTAATTTAAAATGGGATTACACAAACACAGGAATAATAGGAAGCAGAGATCTTTGACAGTTACCTTAGAGGCTATCTCCCACATCCTTCCTTCTCTCCTCAAATTTTGAAACTTTCCTTTTCCACTCTCTGTTTCATCTGATGACCTTCAAGACCTCCATAGGTTGCCACCACTTTATCCACCTGCCTTTATGTCCTTCCTGTCTCTGTGGACAAGGTGTCCTTCCACACCTAACCTAAGGACAGCCTCCCTACTTGTGTTCCAGAGCCTAAACTATTTTGCATAGTCAAGGATATTGCTCCAAAAATTCTCCCCTCTTTTTTCTGCATCATCAAATTTTCTTTCTCAGTTGGATTTCACGTCATTATGTAATTTCTCTGTCTTCAAAACTCTTTTGATTTCACATCCTTTTATAGCTCCTGCCCCATTTCTGAGCTTCCCTACTTGAATGTTACTTTGAAAAATGTGTTTCTATTCTTTATCCCAGTCCATCTCTTCCTGTACCTTCTACAATACTTGTATTGCACTAGGAATTTTCTCCTCTTGGTATCCTTAATAGCAGAAATTGTTATAATTCTTTATGCAGTATAGAGAAAGTAGATGGATATGGGCAGGGTAAATAATTTTGAAGTAAATAATCAAGGTATCAGAGATATATAATCTTTCCTCAGTTGTTATCGCTTCTGTAGAACAGTTTAGCTCCTGAACTGGAACATTTTTGATTTGCCAGTGACAGAATATTCTTTGGGTAGCAATCAACCCTGCCTACTGGTAAATACAGTGATGGTGTCCCATGATGTAATGACAATTTCCTCTTTGAAAATTTCCTTATTGTCTTATTTCCAGAAAAGATTTACAAATTTGCTGAAATGAGTTGTGAAAAAGACCCCTTTTTACCCTGAACTAATGAATACATTCATTCTTAAATAAAACTCTCTTAACGCATGATGCTGCTGGATAACTCATACATAAAGTATCTACAGCCTGTTCTTTTTCATGTTGTATTTACCAGGGATTGCCTGGAGGTTATCTGAGACTGGAGATTGGTCTGCTATGTTTTGCAGATGTTCTGCTGCTGCTGCTAAGTCGCTTTAGTCATGTCCGACTCTGTGCGACCCCATAGACTGCAGCCCACCAGGCTCCCCTGTCCCTGGGATTCTCCAGGCAAGAACACTGGAGTGGGTTGCCATTTCCTCCTCCAATGCATGAAAGTGAAGTTGCTTCAGTCGTGTCTGACTCTGTGCGACCCTATGGACTGCAGCTCACCAGGTTCCTCCCGTCCATGGGATTTTCCAGGCAAGAGCACTGTAGTGGGGTGCCATTGAAGATGTTCAGAATGATTTCAATCCTCACAAGACCAAAGCAGTCTATGGGTCAGACTGATGTTATTTAGTCAATACGTATAACCTCTTGGAATTTATATACCCCAAATGACCTTATAAATTGTCATTTAAATAGGATTCCAAGGCAACAAAGGCAATTGCCATTACTGTCTTAACTTCTAAATCTGGATATTAACAATATAACTTTTGATTTATTACCCACTAAAAAATTATAGAGTTCTTACTGTTTAACTTGCCAAAACATCCCTTACTTCAAAACATACCTGAGTGAAATGGACAAGTGAAAAGGCATGTTACTAACTCATCATTCACAACGATCCCCACTGTATAGCACTCCCCCATGCCAAATAATCTCTCTCCAGAATTCTGAATCCTCACTGCAGCACTTTCAGTCTTGACCCATATGCTATGGTTTGTGTTGCAGAACTGCTCTAGACTGCTGAGCTTTCAGTATTAAGAGTTAAATCATTTTTAAAGGCTCAGAAGAATCTGTTCTTCACAGAGAGAAATACACACTTGAAGGAAAATCAAAATGCACGAAACATGGCAAGTAGATATTTTTTTAAAAGGCAGTAAAAAATGTAGAATTGACTGCCCTTTACAATGTCTCTGCAACTAATCACTCTGAATCAGTAATACTGTCCACACCTTGAAAGAATATTCTGTTTTCAACGGAATTCCTAAAACATGAGGATTTGTTTACTGTACAGTGACTCCAGATGAGTGTGCTTGACCTGGTGCTTTTTGAGAATATTGATCTGCTCAGCTATGGCTTTTAACTCAACTGCCCTTTTATATCCATTATTTGATTACTTAATGGCCAGTCACTTTTAGTATTTGCCAATGGAGACATTAATGCTAGAACCACAAAAAATGGCTGAGACAGGGCTGAATTAAAATCTTGTGCAGTTAATACTTTGATTAAGATTCCAATTAAATGTTCAGTAGGATTAATTTGAGTCTTTTTAAGAAAAGGGAGTTAATGCGTTTTTCCTTCTGGTATTTGTGTTCCACACTATTAAAGCAATAGGGCATTCCATAATTTTGATGGTAAGAAATGAATTGTCTGTGTTATCTGTATCAGACTGGTTTAACATGACTAGTTTTTTAACAGGGATAGGTTGAAAAATATTGACTTAATAGACATTTGTTAAAATGTTGTATTTTGGTGAAGATGTATTTGAAGCACCATGGGGCATACACAAATAATTATCATGACTCTTTCCTCAAAATGGTACATACTTGAAAAGCTGATGAGAAATGTAAATTGATTTCTTAAAACTTACACTGGACAGGAAGTGATGTGTCTTACTGCATGCTGCTGCTGCTGCTGCTAAGTCGCTTCAGTCGTGTCCGATTCTGTGCGACCCCACAGACGGCAGCCCATTGGGCTCCGCCATCCCTGGGATTCTCCAGGCAAGAACACTGGAGTGGGTTGCCATTTCCTTCTCCAGTGCATGAAAGTGAAAAGTGAAAGTGAAGTAGTGTCCGACTCAGCGACCCCATGGACTGCAGCCCACCAGGCTCCTCCGTCCATGGGAGTTTCCTGGCAAGAGTACTGGAGTGGGGTGCCATTGCCTTCTCCGGTCTTACTGCATAGAAAAGGCTATTTCCAAAAGTGTCTCTCAGTTCAGGTTCTAAGGAGAAGAGTAGATAATTCTGAGCAGAGCTATATTTCTTTTGAACATGTGGATAGGAATATGGGGAGGTGTGGAAAGACATTTCAGACATGGAGAAATATCAGGGATAAAGCATAGGAGATACTAGGATGTAAAGAAGGTGTGTTACAATATTTATCCAGTTAGACTGTAAGGTGGGAAAAACTGATTCATAGAAGAGAATTTTGAAAAGATGAACTGAAGCTACATGTGGCCAGGCCTGGAATGCTAGACCACGGGCTTAGGTTTTAGTTTGTAAGCATGAGTCCTTGATGAAAGTGAAGTAGCTCAGTTGTGTCTGACTCTTTGCGACCCCTGTGGACTGTAGTCTACCAGGCTCCTTCATCCTGGATTCTCCAGGCAAGGATACTGGAGTGGGTTACCATTTCCTTCTCCAGGGATCTTCCCGACTCAGGGATCAAACCCAGGTCTCCCTCATTGCAGGCAGACGTTTTACCGTCTGAGCCACCAAGGAAGTCCTTGGTAACACATAATAATACCTTCAACTCTGATACCCTTGCCTTTCCCAATTTCTTCCCCAACTTCCCAAGACAGCATCAGTGAAAGTGAAACTTGCTCAGTTGTGTCCAACTCTTTATGACCCCATGGACTATGCAGTCCATGGGATTCTCCAGGCCAGAATACTGGAGTGGGTAACCTTTCCCTTCTCCAGGGATCTTCCCAACCCAGGGATTNTACCCTTGCCTTTCCCAATTTCTTCCCCAACTTCCCAAGACAGCATCAGTGAAAGTGAAACTTGCTCAGTTGTGTCCAACTCTTTATGACCCCATGGACTATGCAGTCCATGGGATTCTCCAGGCCAGAATACTGGAGTGGGTAACCTTTCCCTTCTCCAGGGATCTTCCCAACCCAGGGATTGAACTTAGGTCTCCCACAATGCAGGCGGATTCTTTACCAGCTGAGTCACCTTGACAGTATCCGTGAGTGGGCCTAATTCTGATCCAGACTCCACCCGTGGTGTGATAGGACTTCTGTTGGTCTTGTTGAAATGAGAAGACAGAGGTGTAGGACAAAGCCTTAAGCCTCATCTGGAAGTCTTTTCGACTATCTGGCAAATACTTCACTTTTCAGTCAATGCTTCCTTTCTCTTTTTGTATTACACTGAACTTTTCTGGTGTCCTCAAGCCCTCCTGACTGCTGAAAATCCCCTCCTTTAGAAGTGTGTGTTACTGTCTGCTGAACTTCTAGTAACAGGCTGGAGACCTGCTATAAAAACACAGATTGCTAGGATCTGTCTCTACATTGTCACGTCATTCTCCTCCAGTCAGATTATATTGCCATCCACCCCAGCCTCTTCAATCTACCTAATCTTGCTAGAGACGGCCACACTCTGCCATTCTACCAGGTCTTTCCCCAGTACCTCGCCTTCAGGCAGTGCCTGGAACTGCCCTTCCCAAGTCCAACCTCTGTGTCTTCTAGGTCCTGTGGCCCTAACATGTATCATGCTGAAGACGGTGGGCACTCCCCATCTGTATGCCTGATGGTACCATAGTATCTGTACATGATTTTAAGTGAGAATTTTTTAAAGACTACTATTGAGAATTTTTAAGTATTTGTAAACTGCAAGGATACACATTTATAAATAAGTAAAGTAAACACAAACCTGAGAAAAGGGGATGATTCCAGGCAATGAGTAGCACCTGAAAATTGTCAACTGCAAGAAGTCATACACAACATTCTAGGATTTATTTATCCCTGTAAGAAATCATTTTTTAAAAATCATATGCAAGTTAGAATTAGTAAAAGAGAGTTCAGCAGTTTTTATGAGATATAGTTTGCATTGTGTGACAGGTTTGCTGACATACGTGAGTCTATCATGTGTATCTCTCTGAGTTTTAATGATTTCAAAGGTGCTGTGGTAAATTCCCCAAATGCTGTCACTTTACTTTTTTTATCAAGTAGAAATATTCATATGTCAGATGAGATGGTCATTGGAGGTGGAATCTTTGGAAGACCATTAGGTCATGAGGTAGAGCCCTGGTGAATGGGATCAGTTCCCTTGTAAGATACAGCCCAGAGGGCTCCCTTGACCTTCCTACCAGACCTGTGAGAAATAAATTCCTGTTGTTTATAAGCCTGGTAGTTGATGGCGGTTTGTTACAATAGCCCAAATAGACTAAGACAGTTTGTCTTGTAGTCTGTCATCATCTTTTTTTTTAATCACAGTTTGAGATGGCAATTTGCTAATTAGGCTTTTAATGTGATTGCTATAGTCATCCAGCCAATATAATTTAGAACCCGTAGAGGATTTGTTGGCATAATTTATTTGTTCTGGCCATCCTCATAGGATAAATTCAATATTTATTTTGATTACTAATCTAATGCGATATTGTCATGAGGGCATTTCAGCTTTTTGAACAAAATGAACAATGTTTCCTCAGTGCTTAAATTTTTAAATTATTTCTATGAAAATAACAGTGAACATAGTAAAAATTTTAAGTAGCACAAACAAAAATGAGTCTGTCTCATTCTCAAAACATCCATCCTACTCCCTCGAAGTAATTTTGTGCATCCTTCCAGAATGTTTTCAGGCATATACACAACCATATGGATCCACCTTGTTTTATACCAGTGGGATAATATGTACAAACTGTTCTGTTATTTGCTTTATATCTGGTGGACTTTTCCAGATTATCATAGCAAATCTACTTTATCTTTAACAGGTGTATATAGTCACCCTTTTAATGAATGTTCTTATTTTATTTAACCAGTTGCCTCCGAGAAACATTAAAGTGGTTTACAGTTCTACACCACACCCCTTATACAAATAATGCTTAAAAATAATCTTGTGTTTGTATGTATGAGTTATGCACAAATATGTTTGTAGGGTAAATACCTCCGAGTAGAATTACTGAGTCAAAGTGCTTGCACATTTTACATTTGGGTAAATTCCTATCCATAATGTTGCACCAATAAATACTCTCAGTAATAGCATATGGAAATGCATTTTTCTTCATACCCTTGATAATACTGTCTACTCTCAGACTCCTTCATTTATTCAACAAATATTTATTACCAGCTTTTTTCCCCTGTGCTTTATTTTCTTTCATAGCACTTATTACCACCTGTCATCTTATGTTTACTTATTTATCTATTTCTACTCATTGAGAAGCTACCTGGGGCAGAAGGTTTTGTCAGATTTGTTCGTGCTATAGCCCTTATGCTAGAAAAGTGCTTGAAATACAGTGTATGCTTCTTGCATACTTTTTCAATGAAAGAATGAATGATCGGTTTCCAAGACTTAAATCGTATAAGATGACATTTTGCTGAAATAAATGTATCAGAGCTTTCTTCTGTGACTGAGATTTGTACCGTCTTAGAAGGGAACTTGAACCCAGAATTATCTTTTACAATGATGTATTTTTCACTTTAGTACTTTCACATTACACTAGAAACATCACACCTTTATGTTTATCTTTAAAAAATTTTTAAATAAGAAATGAAGTGGAGATCTAGTTTTATTTTCCTTTGGAGCTCTAGATACTAATTTTTAAAGTATCTATTTTTCATTGTTTAATTGCTACCTTTATCATATACTAAATTTCTATATGCCCTGAATCTATTTGGGCCTTCTTTGGCCCATTGATCAGCTCCATGTCATGTCATATTCTACTTACTTGAACTCAAAGATGCATATTATTTCTGCTTAAGTCTGTTTCTTTTTAAATGGTGTACTTTCTTTAAGCCTGTGTTGACTAAATTTGCTGATTTCTACCAGAAAGAAGTAAAGTGAAGTTGCTCAGTCATGTCCAACTCTTTGCAACCCCATGGACTGTAGCTTACCAGGCTCCTCCATCCATGGAATTTTCCAGACAAGAGTATTGGAATGGGTTGCCATTTCCTCCTCCAGGGGATCTTCCCGATCCAGGGATAGAACCCGGGTCTTTTGCATTGGAGGCAGCCACTTTAACCATCTGAGCCACCAGGGAGGTTGATTTCTATCAGATTGAGTGTCAAATTTCTTATTGTGTTTTGACAAAGCATGATATTTTGACTGGGCTTGTAATCTGTGAGATAATTTTCTAGAAATACAAACATGATAAACAGCACTGAGTCTTTCTAGTCAAAAAAACTTCCCACTTATTACAATATTTTTAAAATTTTAAGGTTTTCACATATTTCTGAACTTTATTAGGAGGTACTTAGTGTGCTTTGGTGTACGAAGTTTGTTATCAATGTATTTTCTGACAGCTGAGTGGTACTTTTTCAGAACTCTCCCAGTTTCTTAGATAGTTCTTTTAGATTTGTAATGTAGAAAACCACTTCCTCTGAAATAGTGACTTTATCCCCTCTGCAATTATTTTATTTCTTTTAAAAAGTATTTTATTGTAGTGTATAGAAGTACTTTAAAAAACTGAGCCAGAAATCATGAAAATCAAATTATCAGCTTTATTTGGGTTCTAAGGCAGGTAATATTTGTGAAAAATCAGAACTGATATCATATCTTTCACACTAAACCTATTCAAATATTTTCTAAAACATAGATAAAATTTCCGAATTTTCAGTATTTGAGAAAAAATGGGAATGATTAAAACTCTTCAAAGAAAATATTTTTAATTCTTGTAAAACACTAGCAGAAATAATCTCTAATAGAGATAGGATTTACAGAAGCATATCTTAATTTTAATAGCCAGGTGACTAAAATATCTAGAAGTAAAAATCTTCAAAAGATACAATACATAATTATCTAAAAGTCAAGTGCTAGTTACTATGCTTGTCTTTAGTATTTTCTACAAAGATTGTCTTTAGTATTTTCTACAAAGAGATTCTTTGATATGAAGGTCAGATCAATGGTGAGTACAAACCATACGTATAAATTCTGCTATTGGATCAATAAATGGAACCAATTTTGATTATACCTACTATAGAGATCCATCTGTTTCCAACATACCTTCTTTTATATTTACTGCTAAAATAACACATAAAATGAACATTACAGTATTCTCACTCTAAGTTGGTCAAATGTNTATAAATTCTGCTATTGGATCAATAAATGGAACCAATTTTGATTATACCTACTATAGAGATCCATCTGTTTCCAACATACCTTCTTTTATATTTACTGCTAAAATAACACATAAAATGAACATTACAGTATTCTCACTCTAAGTTGGTCAAATGTCCTAGAGTCGAACAATTTTAACTCTTCATGGGCCTTCAGTTACCTGTTTGATTTACATTAATGAAATATGAAAACTTTAATTTGGCTAAACATTATAGTTTATACAGTTTGTACTTTTATTTACATATCACATTTTTTTAATGTCTCATCAAAATATTACTTGGATTTAATATCCTAACCCTGAAAATGATAAAATTCAGATGCAGGACAATCAAATGACCTGTTAAACTATTGTAAGTGATACTATTCAGGAAAGACTGCTATAACTCAATGTTTCATGCAGAAATGCTTTAACCTCCTTACTTTTATAACAATAATTTTTAGAAAAATAAATTATGATTGCAAAATTATTAGAAGCTGAGTTATTTTCCCAATTCCAAACTGAACTTCCATAATTTACATGTGGTTTGTTATGTTTAAGTAAAAAACAATTTATTAAGCAGAGATGGTAGGATGCAGTCAAAGCGTTGTTAAATGGACTCTGAGAGTTGTAGATGTATTGGATTAGAGTATGTTGAAAAGTCAAGTTATTCTGTAGTTGTCAAATGCCTTTAGTTTAAAGCATTTCTTCTATACTTATGGAAAGGAAGACTACTCTGTGTAGGAAATAGAATTCCAAATGGATTTTAGTCAGCTAAAATCAATGTTTAGTGTAGATATAGGATTTGCTAAAAATGATATTTCATGCTAGAAATCAAAAAGCTTAACATTCTGCTAGTTAACCTCAGCAAAACTGCACATGACTGAAGTGCTCAGTACACTGCATTGTGCTTACTATGCCCCCTAAGCATTGACTTTGGATACAAATTGAGTATGTTTGATCTTGAAGTCACTTAATTTGTCTGTCAAGAAATGGCCCTTTAGGTAAAGTTTCATTTAGCATCTGTTCTATAAAGAAGCATCACTAAAGAATTGGTGACCTGGATTTTTGAACTGAAGTTCTACCCTTCACTTCCTGAAAAATCTGTTTTTAGATTCAAATGGGAACCTTGAATAGATTCTTATCTGTGCTTTGGTGTTGGTTAACAATTCTGGTTTTACTGGGTATAATAGCTTCATAATAACAGCTCATGTTCCATCTCATCAGAAGTGTTATGAGTAAAATGATATAAAAGGTAAGTAATGCTTCAATAAATAAGATATTTCTATATTTAAAATATAGATTGATAATACTACTTTGATTTCTTGTGTATTCACACTAACCATTTTTTGGTCATTTCTTAGCTCCAGAATAATTTACAAATATTTTTCATCATATATATTTGGTCATTCTTTTGTTTAATGATTTAAAAAGCTTACATTTTCTTCACAAGTTCCTACATAGTAGGAAAAAATCATGTTTTTCTTTATGGATCTGTGAGTTTTTTTTGTAATTTTATTTTTTTATTGGAATAGATTTGATTTACAATGTTGTGTTACTTTGCTCTGTTGCAGAAGTAAAGTAACAGAAATTGATTCAGTCATACATACATATGGGGTGTGTGTGTGTATATATATACATTCTTTGTTTTATATTCATTTCTATTATGGTTTCTCATAGGATACTGAATATATTTCTCTATGCTATATAGTAGAACCTTTTTGTTTATCCATTTGTATATAATAGCTTGTATCTACTAACCCTCACCTCCCAATTCATCTCAGTTCTCTATGTCTATGAGTCTATTTCTGCTTTGTAGATAGGTTCATTTTGCCATATTTCAAATTCTACACATTAGTGATATATTTGTCTTTCTCTCTTTGACTTGCTTCACTTATATGATAATCTCTAGTTACACCCAAGTTGCTGCAGATGGCATTATTTTGTTCTTTTTTTTATGATGGAGTGGTATTTCATTGTATATATGTACCATCTCTTCTTTAGCCATTCATCTGTCACTGGATGTTTATGTTTCCATGTCTTGGCTCTTGTGAACAGTGCCGCTATGAACATAGGGGTTCATGTATCTTTTTGAATTAGAGTTTTGTCTGAATATATGCCCAGCAGTGGAATTCCTGGATCATATGATAACTAAATTTTTAGTTTCCTGGGGAACCTTCATGCTATTTTCCACAGTGGCTGTACCAACTCACATTCTCACCATTTTCTCATCTTCTCCAGCACTGTTATTTATTTCTAGACCTTTTTAATGATGGCCATTGTGACTGGTGCAAGATGATACCTTTTTGTAGTTTTGATTTGCATTTCTATAAAAATTAGTGATTTGAACATCTTTTCATGTGCCTATTGACCATCTGTATTTCTTCTTTGGAGACGTGTCTATTTAGGTCTTCTGCTCATTTTTCAATTATTTTATTTATTTATTTGAGATGTATGAGCTGTTTGCATATTTTGGAAATTAAGCTTTTATTGGTTGAATTGTTTGCAAATATTTTCTCCCATTCCATATGTTGTCCTTCTGTTTATTGTTTCCTTTACTGTGCAAAATTTTGTAAGATTGATTAAGTCTCATTTGTTTATTTTTGTTTTTATTTCTATTGCCCTGGGAGACTGACCTAAGAGAACAATGGTACAGTTTATTTCAGAGAGTGTTTTGCCTATGATCTCTTCTAGAAGTTTTATGGTGTTATGTCTTGTGTTTAAATCTTTAAGCTGTTTGACTTTTAAGTAAAAGAAAAATGGGAAAAAATTGACTCAAATCCTAGAAATCTGATGTCTCTCATGGTGTGATCAAATTTGCTGAATGCAGTTTTTAATCAGAACCTTTGTTTCAAATGACCACAGTATTCTGTGGGACTAACAAGACAAAAGCTATTTAAGAATGAACAAACATTTAATAATTAGAAATGAAATGATCTGTCAAGACTGCTTCTGGCCCTTGGTTCTGTGCATGTGTGGCTTGTATGTGGAGCAACTGATGCTCTGATGACTGGTATTAGTGTCCGCTGCACCATCTCTCAAATACTGTGTGTCTACAGGGACACTTGAATTTCTAAATGGGCAATTAGGACAAAACTGAGTTGCCCAACATCGTAAGGAATTTTGATATACCACCACCTCACCTGCCTCCTGAGAAATATGTATGCAGATTAAGAAGCAACAGTTAGAACCGGACATGGAACAACATACTGGTTCTAGAAATGTCAAGGCTGTATATTGTCACACTGCTTATTTAACTTCTATGCAGAGTACATCATGTTAAATGCCAGGCTGGATGAAGCACAAGCTGGAATCAAGATTTCTGGGAGAAACATCAATAACCTCATATATGCAGATGACACCATCCTTATGGCAGAAAGTGAAAAGGAAGTAAAAAGCCTGTTGATGAAAGTTAAAGAGAAGAGTGAAAAGTTGGCTTAAAACTCGACATTCAGAAACGAAGATGCAGATGCAGATGCATGGCATCCGGTCCCACTGCTTCATGGCAGATAGATGGGGAAATGCAGACAGTGACAGGCTTTATTTTTTGGGCTCCCAAATCACTGCAGATGGTGACTGCAGCCATGAAATTAAAAGACGCTTGCTTCTTGGAAGAAAAGTTAGGAACAACCCAGACAGCACATTTGGAGAAGGCAATGGCAACCCACTCCAGTATTCTTGCCTAGAAAATCCCATGGGTGGAGGAGCCTGGTAGGCTGCAGTCCATGGGGTTGCTAAGAGTCGGACATGACTGAGTGAGTTCACTTTCACTTTTCACTTTCATGCACTGGAGAAGGAAATGGCAACCCACTCCATTGTTCTTGCCTGCAGAATCCTAGGGACAGGGGAGCCTGGTGGGCTGCCATCTCTGGGGTCGCACAGAGTCGGACATGACTAAAGCGACTTAGCAGCAGCAGCAGCAGACAGCACATTAAAAAGCAGAGACATTACTTTGCTGACAAAGGTCCATCTAGTCAAAGCTACGGTTTTTCCTGTAGTCATGTATGCATGTGAGAGTTGGACAATGAAGAAAGCTGAGTGCTGAAGAATTGATGCTTTTGAACTGTGGTGTTGGAGAAGACTCTTGAGAGTCCCTTGAACTGCAAGGAGATCCAATCAGTCAATCCTAAAGGAAATCAATCCTGAATGTTCATTGGAAGGACTGATGCTGAAGCTGAAGCTCCAATAATTTGGCCACCTGATGCTAAGAACTGACTCCTTGGAAAAGACCCTGATGCTGGGAAAGATTAAAGGCAGGAGGAGAAGGGGACGACAGAGGATGAGATGGTTAGAGAGCGTCACTGACTCAGTGGGCATGAGTTTGAGTAAGCTCTGGGAGTTGGTGATTGACAGGGAAGCCTGGTGTGCTGCAATCCATTGGGTCGCAGACACGACTGAGCAACTGAACTGAACATGACATTATATCCAATTCCCACAAAAGTTATAGGGAAATTTTTAGGACATGTGATTTTGAAAATTTAGAGAGGACTTTTCAAAAAAGCTAATAGAAATTATCATAGAAGTTGGGGAAGGGAAGATGAAGGGAAATGCAGGAAAGATGAAAAAGTCTGCTGTTTCCTTGCCATGAATTTCACTTTATACTTTTAGGCTTCCATACTGGGTTATTGGAGGTAAAACACTCTTGGAAACTGAATTTGATTTCAAAAAAATTCAATCTTATTCTTACCATTCATATTCTAAAAAATTATTAGTTAAATATTTTCAAATGTATTAGTATTTGGTATATGCCAGATGTCAAACTGTTTTACATGTATTTTCTCATTCAATACTTTTAAAGGTTCAACAATATTGACCCCATTTTGTACATTAGTAAACCAGCAAAGATTGGTGTTTTGGCCAAGATTATCCAGCTAGTAAATAATAGAACAGAAATTTTAACTTTAATATGCCTAACTCCAATCATACATAGATGTATGAAAATTATTATTTAATTAAAATTTACATTAAATCTAACCTTTTAAAATGTTTCTCTTTTATTCAATTCCATAGCCATGACTGATATCACTATTCACCTGAGGGCTCTATATGCTTTCTAGAAGTTTAATTGTTGATAATCATGGAAAATAAAGCTGCCAAATATCTAATTCAAGGCACTTGGTTATCCACCATAATTCTTCTTTTATTTTTCATGTATCATTGAATATGGGGTACTAGTATGTGAAACATTTTAAGTTTTTACTGAACAATGTAAAAAAATGTCAGACACAGTCAGCTGCCATTTTTCCCCCTTCACATGACTGTAGCTTCTTTCCCCTGAACTTTAGTCTACTAATAACTGTATTATTTTCTGCTATCAAAAGCCTCTATGCTTCCTTTCCTAAAGTACCAAGGTCACTTTCTCAATTATTTTTGTTTCTCAGTAGGTCATGATTTAGCAAATTCTATTCATATCATATGCAACTAAAGTAATAGAAGGTCTAAATCCCCATATGATGTGATTATACAAAAATCTGGCTAACTATCATGCAAAGTGTGCCCTTTGACCTGAAGCAAATATTTCTGAGGTGTTCTGCTCACCTGGAACCATAAATGAGATGCATCAGAAGTTCCTTAACTAATTGAGAAATGCTTGAATGATCTTTTCTGTTTGACTTCTTCCTCCTGGGACACATTTTACTGATGGCTTGAAAGAGACTGTAGACTCTAATCAGTAAGGTGGAGCATTTTTAGCAAAGGATTTTAAGATTAAAGAACAGTGTCATTGAAATGAACTTCAAAAAGAAAAAAACACAACATGATCAAAGATTTAAGCTGAAGATATTTTTAAAGCAGAGAGATAAAATTTATTTAATTAGACCAAGCTATTGAAGGAGACAAAATCTCTAGTCTGAAGGCAGAAGAATGTAGGCTATTATTTTAAGTATTAAAGCATACATATTATATATAATGGATATTCCTTTACTGGTGACAGGGTAGAGACATTACTTTGCTGACTAAGGTCTGTCTAGTCAAGGCTATGGTTTTTCCAGTGGTCATGTATGGATGTGAGAGTTGGACTGTGAAGAAACCTGAGTGCTGAAGAATTGATGCTTTTGAACTGTGGTGTTGGAGAAGACTCTTGAGAGTCCCTTGGACTGCAAGGAGATCCAACCAGTCCATTCTGAAGGAGATCAGCCATGGGTGTTCTTTGGAAGGACTGATGCTAAAGCTGAAACTCCAGTACTTTGGCCACCTCATGCGAAGAGTTGACTCACTGGAAAAGACTCTGATGCTGGGAGGGATTGGGGGCAGAAGGAAAAGGGGACGACCAAGGATGAGATGGCTGGATGGCATCACTGACTCAATGGACGTGAGTCTGAGTGAACTCCGGGAGTTGGCGATGGACAGGGAGGCCTGGTGTGCTGCGATTCATGGGGTCGCAAAGAGTCAGACACGACTGAGCGACTGAACTGAACTGAGGGTAGACAGAGGACTCTGATTTCATGAAGTACACGTGGTACAAATTTATAAGTCAGTTCATGGCTGCCGTGTCCATGCAAAACCCTCTCACAAGAATTCACGCAATCACTTCCTTCTGAGGACTCACTCAGTGAAGATGCAGAAGATCCATGTTTTAATAGGATGGATGGTTAGCTGAAATGATTGCTCTACGTTCTGAATAGTGTCAGCACCCATTTAGCTTTGAATAGAGAACTCTGGTCCAAGGAAAGAAATGCACCCATGACCCTGGGTAGCCATCCTACAGTGTTGGGTCATAAATACAGTCGGGCCCCTCAGTAAAAACCACCCCAGAAGCAGTGACTACTCACAGTTCTCATTAGCATCATCAAATGTGGTAGAACTTTATATAGACTAATTTTGTATGTCAAAGGGGGCACAAATTTGAGGACACTCATTTTTGTTTTCTACAAATGCCTTAAGATTGGATTTTTCTCCCTGAGTAAGTCCCAGATCATATTAAGACAAGCCCCAAACTTGTCAGGCATGGGAATAATAGTCATACAAAGAATATTTGTGAACATAAAGTAAAGATGCAACAGATAGCTAAAATTAACAAACAATCTCAATCATTTTATGTTTAAATCTTTCAGTGAGTCCTTATGGAGAGAAGTGCTGTGAGAGAAGTAGGGTTGGAAGGGTGACCCATCCTATCAAGTTAAGTGAGGGAGGGCTTCAGTAGAAATGTTCTTAGGGGCACAGATATAGCCAGCAGAATCTTGTTCTTCTGTTAGATTGCTGAGCTTTAATGTGTGTGTTCTCTTGGTGCCATCCTTGCAGTGTAGCAAAGTGAGAAGTCCCTGTAGAGAACTTGAACTCTATCCCTGTGATTCTGGAGGCATGACTGAGAATGGCCGCTCCAGATGCAGAGAACTGCAGATGGAGCAGATGGGATGGCAGAGAGAAAGGGGAGGTTTTGCACTACCCTGCCAAGCTAAGTTAGGAGAGCATCAGAAAAATCACCTGTAGAAATAGTGTTCCAAGAAGAGATCGGGATCTTGTTTCTGGCTTGAATATTGATGTATGGGTCAGACTGCTGATATACTCTGTATTGATATGAGCTGGCAGGAAGGTAATGCAAAGTGATACCAGGGCAGAAAAAAAAAATACTACTGCATGCTGCATTTTTTCAGAAAGTGAAAGTCGCTTAGTAGTGTCCAACTCTTTTTGGCCCCATGGAGTGCATAGTCCATGGAATTCTCCAGGCCAGGATACTAGAGTGAGTAGCCTTTCCCTTCTCCAGGGGATCTTCCCAACCCAGGGATCGAACCCAGGTCTCCCTCATTGCAGGAAGATTCTTTACCAGCTAAGCCACAGGGAAGCCTTTCAGAAGAGGAATCTAAGATGCAGATTAGCATGTTGGTCACGTAGTAGGGGTTGTTTTGGGGAGTAACTCCTATGGGAGAAAAAGGGAAGGAGGCAGGATTGGGCATGGCAAACCTGAGAAAGGCTTCATCTCGGAAGCTGGAGAGATTGTCAAAGTTGTTCTGAGTTGAAATGAAGGGGCTGACTTTTATAGTCCTGCACTGACCCAGCATTGGGCAGGCTGTTTCTGAAAGAGGTGAGAATTTGGGCAAGATCGTTTTTTTCTCAGGTGAGTTAATCCCTAAAGACAGCTGGCAGCTGAGGGCTTTCTTCTGGCTTCATGAAATTGTTGATTTGGAAACTGAGGTCTGGACAGCACATTATGCTGTTCACCATAATAGCTTTTCTTCTTACAGCTTGGTAGTCCTCAGAGCTAAAGAGGGGTATTAGTCGGGGTCCTCCAGAGGAACAGAACAAACAGGATGTGTATATATGTGTGTGTGTGTGTATGTGTATATATACATATACACAGACACAATAGGATGTAATTTATATAATATGTAATTTTAATTAGTTGCTGTTATATGTGTAATATATATTACATAAGTGTGCATATAATTATATAAATTATATTTGTATTATTATATCTATAGCATATTTTATATCTTATATATAGATATATATTGAGAGGGGTGCAGGGAAAGACTGATTTTAAGGAGTTAGCTTTATGCAATTATTTAAGATCCATGAACATAACATCTGATCTATGAACTTAATATTGGTTAGGATTCATGAACAGACTGTAGACTCAGGAAGAGTCTCAAGTTCAAAGAAACCTTGCCGGCAGTATTCCATTTTGTTCAAGAGAAGGCTAGGCTAGTGAGTGTGTCAGTTGATTAGGTGAGGCCCATCCACACCAGAGGATAATCTGCTTTTCTCCAAGTCTGCATATTTAAATGTTAATCTCACCCAAAAGAAACCTTTACGGAAATACCTAGAATGATGTTTAAGAAAATATATGGTCACCACGGCCCAGTCAAGTTGACATTTAAAATTAAACATTACAAGGGTTCTGGGCTTCCCTGGTGGCTCAGATGGTAAAAAGTCTGCCTGCATTGTGGGAGACCCAGGTTTGATCCCCGGGTTGGGAAGATCCCCCGGAGAAGCAAATGGCAGCCCACTCCTGTGTTCTTGCCTGGAAAATCCTATGGATGGAGGAGCCTGGTAGGCTACAGTCCATGTGGTCACAAAGAGTCAGACACAGCGGAGCAACAGGACTTTCTTTTTATAAGGAAGCTATATGTGGATCATGGTACATTAAGTCTAATAATGTGAAACCTTTGACCTTAATAATGTAGTTCCACAGGTAAAAATTTTAAATTAGTCATATTAGTATAAAATTCTTCAACATAGTATTAAAACATTGTTTATTATTATGAAAATGAAAGTGAAGTCGTTCATTCGTGTCCGACTCTTTTCGACCCCATGGACTATAGGCTGTACCAGGCTTCTCCATCCATGGGATTTTCTAGGCAAGAGTACCGAAGCGGGTTGCCGTAGTAATAAAAAGGTAGGGCTTCCCTGGTGTCTCAGTTGGTAAAGAATCTGCCTGCAGTGCAGGAGACCCGGGTTCAATCCCTGGATTGGGAAGATACACTGGAGAAGGAAATGGCAAACAACTCCAGTATTCTTGCCTGGAATATCCTGTGGACAGAGGAATAATAAATAAGTAATAAAAAAGTAGACAAACTTCAGATATTTGTCTGAAGTAAATCTTCATATTTATACATGTACCACACCTATCTGTAATCTTTTAGAAAATGGGAAAGAAGTTTTCTTTTTGCTGCTGCTGCTGCAGCCATGAGTATACTCACTCTTTAGAAGACGTTTGCCTCCAGTGTCTTGCATTCTGGCAAAAATGTTGATTGAATCCCGATAAGACAAATGCAGTCTCCAAGGCCGACTCCCATCAGCAGATCTGGATGCTGACTATGGGTGAGCTGAGCATCTGCTGGCTTGATCTAGGACACCTTGCCTGCCTGGAGACCAGGCATATGGTCACAAGTTGAGAAAAGGTCCTGCCAGTGCTGGGGTGCCTGAGAAGGTACCCCAGATGAGGAGGATGGCAATTCTGCTTCTCAGAAGATTTCATGAATCTAGGATAATTTACTACCACCTGTGTCAGTCTGTACTTAAAGGTGAATGGAAATGTATTTGACCCAGTGTGTTCTCTTGAACATGTCCAGAAGCTGAGGCCAACAAAAGTCCATAAGAAGCTCCTGGCTGGCCAGGCTGAGGCTCTCTGGTCTCAGACCAAGGAAGCACACTTGGGAAGATAGCTCCTGGCCAAGAAGGAGGAAATCAAAACTTTATTCAATGAAACAATGCCATTTTCAGCAGCATGGACGGACCTAAAATAATGACACTAAATAAATAAGCCAGAGAAAAATATCATATGCTATCACTTACATGTGGAATCTTTAAAAAAAAGACACCAGCGTAGTTATTTATACAGACATAGATTACCAAAGAGGAAAGTGCGGAAGAGGGAGAAATTAGGAGTTTGGGATTGATTGAGATAAAATAGACATACAATATAGAATATCAACAAGGACATACTGTATAGCACAAGGAACTATACTCGATATCTTGTAATAACCTATAATGGAAAAGAATCTAGGAGAATATATACATTATATATATATGTATATAGTGGACATATACATATATATATGTTTATAAATAATGTAGATTTGACCACTTTGCTTGTCACAACCTTATAAATTAACTTGACTTCAATTATAAAAAATAACCCCCTATTCAAGGCAGAAAATACCAAGAAATAAAGCTCCCCATCTTTCAGCAATTACACATAGATCAATCATTCAACTAAAAATAAAACCCTTATCTGCTCCTCTCTCCAAAAAAATTGAAAGAGAGGAAATATGGAAAGAACACCATAATGCTTTAACCTTTAAAAGATGTTTGTAATGGTCCATTAGTCGCTGTACAGGTACTAATGCTTTCTCTCTGTGACAGGTGCTTAGGCCATCACTGTGGATTGAATCCAGTATGAGAGCTCTAAAAAGAGCAAGGTCCAGGGCTTCTAGCCAGAGACTCAGAGATATTATTAGTACACATGCTGTCTCTACCATCCACCCCCTTTTGGCTAAGATTCCATATATATGCAAATTATACACCCCTAATATGTTAACACTGTAGTGTACCGGTCCTCATTAGGAAGTCTCTTGAGTAGATACTAACAAGGTGCTATTGCCAGAAGTGAGATTTTGATTCCTAATATGCACACAAATGAGCAGAACATAGTAATGTATAAATGTTCTGTGTAAAAATAGCACAGGTAAAAGGGAACCAAATTTGAGCCATCTTAGTAATTTTGAGCCATTTTGAGACTTGCTTAAAAAGACTGTTTGCTATCAAGTGTATTCTCGTGGCAAAAGGCAGAAGTTGTGAAGCGGGATTAAAAAGATATGCATCTTTCAGAACCTGGCGTGTATTTCCTAAGACAATATCTCATTTCCTAAATGCTATTGAAAATATTGAGAAATATGGTAGGGAATAAACTCATAATAGCCTGATCCAGGTCTAAACCCAAATTAGAGGGATGAATGAAGGTTATCTTCAGGAAGGAAGATTTTAGATAATATTTGGTATGATCAAGAGGATACATAATTTTAGTGTTTTGGTAAAGTCTTTACCAAAAAAAAGTTTTAAAAAGGAAAAATAAAATCCCTGTCTTTACAAGGAAATTGTGGTAAAAGTATAAAACAAAACTACAGGATGGTTTTAACTTAGGTTTTTATTTCTCTCTGTGTTAAATTATACTAACCTGCTATGTGGAGAAAAAAAATTAGGTAACCATAACTAAAATCACTGTGAAATTTTTTAAATGAAGTAAAACTAGTGAAAGTACAGATGTTTTAATGACTGTCATGAAGATATTATAAGATGGTGTTTTTTTCAATGATGGAGATGCTGTAGATAACAGAACCTGGAGGGAAATATAGGGGAGTTTGTTTCTTAAAATGAATTTGTAGAAAGTCAAGATATATAATTTTGATAAAGTAAGAAACAGATTCAAGTATTATATTGAATCATTACCCTTGAAAGATAAAACAGAGAATAGAATGCTAGTGTATCTAGCAACTGTGGCATAACACTAAGCAGCTGTCTTGTATGAGACATGTTGTTTGGCATGTTCTTCCATTCTGTTTTTCACCTGCTTGTTCCCCAGTCTGATAAGGAGTTTAGCTTATTTCTTGATTGTCCTCTGAGTCATTCATCCACATCACTGAATCTGAGAGATCCCATGAGTTAGATCATTACAAATAGAGGTATTGAACTAATCCTAAATTACATATTCTCTAGAAAAATTGCCCCTTCCAGTTCTAATAGGCAGTGCTTGGTTTCATCAGGAAAGTAACTTTCAAAGTTATTGAGGACAGCATTTTGTTTCCTGACTAGCTTGAATGGGAGAAAAATATTGAAGATTCACACATCTTTTCATTCTGGTACTGATGGAAACCTAGTGGAATATTCATAGTGTTTCCTATTTTTGAGTGAAATAGTTGAAAGAGTGAAACTGTAACGAGTTGAGCCTTCAAACGTCAAACAGTTATAGAGAGGAATGGATTTTGTAAAAAAAAGCTTTCTTCTTTTTTTTTTTTTAATGGATGTATGATTTCTTCTCAATATTGGTGACCAAGGTCACAGCCCTTGATTGCCTGGTCACTTGCCAAAGGACTCTAGAGTATTACCGGGTCCCAGTCTTTGAAGTAAATGACAGATAGCAATATGTTCCTTGGGTCAAGGAATTTTAGGTAGGGATTCTAGGTTTTAGTGGGGGGAAAAGGTAGAATAATGGAAATAAATAGGAGCTTGAGGGATTCATCTATCAACTCATTATTTTGAAAAACTTATTGTGCAGTGGCTGCAAATATTTCCCACACGATTAGACGTTAGCAAAAGGGTTTTGTTTACTTTGGGTAATGCTAATCACGTTTTCTTTGTGGCTTAATATTAGCCAGTGAAGTTGATTTGTTTTTTTTCAAAGAAAGACTGTGTAAAACAAAGGAATAAAGTTAAAATGTCTTTATTTTTCAATTAAATAATACATGATTGATATAACTTGAATTAACATTGGAATCAAAGTAAAAAGTGTTAAGTAGCACTGAAAGCATGGAAATTTATGGGTACTATTCTAAATAACTATCAGGGCGGATTGCCAGTCTCCATTATGGAAGTAAATTAACAGGGATGTTTTGGCGGAAACACTGAAGAGGGATGTTGAATTCTGTTGTGAAAAAAATATCCCTTTTAGTTCCAGTTGGATGTGTTTGGCGACTTCTCCCGTGTGTGTTGGCTTAATACACAATGCATCACATAGCCATCTGGTCTTTACCAAGAGGAAAGAGAAAATTACCTGCAGTTTAAATAGGTTCATTCTTTGTCAGGCAGAGATCTTTCTGGACTCTGATGACTCAAAATTCCTTTTCCTTTCTTTCTTACCCTAAATCTCACATCCGTTCTTATAATTCAAGCTGTATAAATGTGTATATGTGTGTGTGTATGCACACATGTGCCGTCTTGTGCGTCTCTGAAGCACAGTTGGGCTTATCTTTTTTCAAGAAATGGAAATTTTATTTTAAAAGTCTTAAGATTTTTTCAGTATTGTCACACTGTGTATGTGCAGAAGGTTTCCGCACATTTGTTTTTAACTGAATGTGTTCTGGACACTTTAATTTCCTCCTGTTAAAGTCCATCTTGTTTCAAAAAGAGAAATATTTCTGTAAAGTTTTTTTTTTCCATATTATATCATTTGACTTATTAGACTTTCATCCTTCTTTCCTTCCGAATCAGAATTTGAAGGTTGGTTACAGAATTTTAGATTTTACAAATGAGTAAAATCAAAGACTTTGACTCTTTTTTTCTTCAAATTTTGCCAGTTGAAGTTTTGACTCAGTGGTTTTAGGACAAGTTGTGAAGGCCAACTTAAGATGCAAGGAGATGCCATAGTTCTTGAACTGTCTAATCATTAGAAAAGTGGGCCTCAAATGATTAACTGAATTGTCTTTATACTTCATGCTCCAGATTAGTAGTGTGGTAGTCATGGGTCATGGGTTATAGTAGTCATTGAAAATTAAGGGTGATCTTTCCTAAGAAAAGCAATTTGGTAAAGTAATTATATTTGTGATATTGCAAATATGCCTTGTTTATTTTTAAGATATTTTAGTTTTATGGGAGTATAGCTGATTTATAATGTTGTGTTAGTTTCTGCTGCACAGCAAAGTGACTCATATATATCTATACTCATTCTTTTTTAGATTCTTTTTTCATACCGGTATCATGGTATACAGGAGGTCCTTTTGGTTGTCTTATATACTGTATCTCGGATACAGCAGTGCATGTGTGTCTTCATTCCCAAGCTCCTGATTTATCCCTCCTCCTCACATTTCTCCTTTGGTAACTATCATTTTGTTCTCCATATCTGTAAGTCTGTTTCTGTTTTGTAAAGTAAGATCATCTCTTTTGGTAAAATTAGGTTTCACACGAGTGCCATTATGTCATATGTGTCTTTATCTGTCTGGCTCGCTTCACTTAGTTTGATAGGCCCATCCGTGTTGCTGCAAATGGCATTATTTCATCCTTCTTTGGCTGCCACTGTATACATGTACCGCATCTTCTTTGTTCCTTTGTCAGTGGACACAGGTTGCTTTCACGTCTTGGCTACTGTAAATAGCACTGCAATGAACATCCAGGTGCATGTTCTCTTCTAATCGATAGTTTCTCCAGATATATACCCAGGAATAGGATTGATGGATCACACAATAGTTCTATTTTTAGTTTAAGTAACCTTCATATTGTTCCCCATAGTGGTTGTACCAATGTACCTTCCCACCCACAGTGTAGGAGGGTTCCTTTTTTCCACACCTTCTCCAGCAATTATTGTTTGCAGATTTTTTTGATAATGGTGTGAATGGTGTGAAATGATACCTTACTGTAATTTTGATTTGCATTTCTCTGATAAGTAGTGATGCTGAACATCTTTTCATGTACTTTTTGACTATCTGTATGTCTTCTTTGGAGAAATGTCTGTTCAGATTTTACGCCCAGTTTTTGATTGGCTGTTGGTTCTTTATTATTATTATTATTATTATTATTAGCATAGAGCTACACAAGCTGTTTGTATATTTTGGAGATTAATCTGTTGTCAGTTACTTCGTTTGCAAATATTTTCTCCCATTCTGTGGGTTGTCTTTTCATTTTGCTTATGATTTCTTTTGTTGTGAAAAGCTTTAAAGTTTAATACGGTTCCATTTGTTTTTGTTTTATTTTCATGACTCTATGAAGTGGATCTGAAAAGATCTTTCTGATACTAACATCCTCTTAACAAAGTTATTGTAAGAGGTCTGTCTCTGAGACGGCATAAGTACAACTAAAAAATTCAATGAATGTTAGCTGTTATTATTATTATTATTATTTTTAAGAAGATATTTCTGTGATTTATGTTGAAGAGAGTTCTGCCTATATTTTCCTCTAGGAGTTTTATAGTGTCTAACCTTATGTTTACGTCCTTGATCCATTTCGAGTTTACTTTTTGTTAGTGTATAGAATGTTCCAAATTCATTCTTTTACATGTAGCTGTTCAGTTTTCTGAGCACCATTTATTGAAGATACTGCCTTTTCTCCAATGAATATGCTTGCCTTTTATGTCCTAGATTAATTGACCATAGGTATGTGGGTTTATTTCTGGGCTTTCTATTCTTATTCTGTTGATATATATTTCTCATTTTGGGCCAGTGCCATTATGTTTTGGTGACTGTAGGTTTGTAGTATAGTCTGAAATCAGGGAGGTTGATTCCTTCAGCTTCAATTTTCTTTCTCAGGATTGCTTTAGCTGTTTGTGTCTTTTGTGTTTCCATATAAATTTTAGAATTTTTCGTTCTAGTTCTGTGAAAAATGCCATTGGTAATTTGATAGGGATTTCATGGAATCTGTAGATTGAATAGGGTAGTATAGTCATTTTGACAATGTTGACTTTTCCAATCCAGGAACTCAATATATCTTCATACCTGTTTGTGTCATCTCTAATTTCTTTCATCAGTGTCTTAATGTTTTCAGAGTAGAGGACTTTTGTCTCCTTAGGTAGGTTTATTTCTAGATATTTTATTCTTTTTGATACAGTGGTAAATGGCATTGTTTCCTTAATTTCTCTTTCTGATGTTTTGTTGTTAGTGTATAGAAATGCAAAGGATTGCTCTGTATTAATTTTGTGTCCAGCAACTTTACTGAATTCACTGAATTCACTAGTTTTCTAGTAGCATCTTTAGGATTTTCTTTTTTTTTTTAAATTTTAATTGGAGGTTAATTACTCTACAATATTGTATTGGTTTTGCCATACATCAACATGAATCCGCCACAGGTATATACATGTTCCCCATCCTGAACCCCCTCCCTCCTCCGTCCCCATACCATCCCTCTGGGTCGTCTCAGTGCACCAGCCCCAAGCATCCAGTATCATGCATCGAACCTGGACTGGCGATTTGTTTCATATATGATATTAGGATTTTCTATAGTATCAATTCATCTGCAAACAGTCACAATTTTACTTCTCTTGCAATCTGGAGTCCTTTTCTTTTTTTCTGTGATTGTCATGGCTAGGGATTTCAAAACTGTGAATAAAAGTGGTGACAATGGACATCCGTGCCTCGTTTCTGATCTTAGAAAAAGTGGTTTCCACTTTTCACTTTTGAGAATGATGTTGGCTGTGATTTTTTCATACTTGGCCATTATTATGTTGAAGTAGGGGCTTCCCTGGTGGCTCTGACAGTAAAGAATCTGCCTGCAATGCAGGAGACCTGGGTTCAATCCCTGGGTTAGGAAGATCCCCTGGAGAAAGGTACTGCAACCCACTCCAATATTCTTGCCTGGAGAATACCATGGACAGAGGCTCCTGGTACAGTTACAGTGAGCTACAGTCCTTGGGGTTGCAAGAGTTGGACACAACTGAATAATATGTGTGTGCATGCACACACATACACACGCTGAGGTAATTTCCTTCTATTCCCACTTTCTGGAGAACTTTTATCATAAATGGGTGTTGAATTTTGTCAAAAGTTTTTTCTGCATCTACTGAAATGATCATATGACTTTTATTCTTCAGCTAATGTGCTGAATCACACTGAAGGATTTTTTAATGTAAAAGAATCCTTGCATCTCTAGAATAAACTCCTCTTGTTCATGGTATATGATAATTTTATTGTATTGTTAGATTTTATTTGCTAGTATGTTGTTGAGCATTTTTGCATTTACATTAGGTAAACTTTTATTTTAAACTTAAAAATATTTTTTTCATAATATATGTCTGAAGGTGAAGGTGAAGGTGAAGTCGCTCAGTCATGTCCGACTCTTTGCGACCCCGTGGACTGTAGCCNGATAATTTTATTGTATTGTTAGATTTTATTTGCTAGTATGTTGTTGAGCATTTTTGCATTTACATTAGGTAAACTTTTATTTTAAACTTAAAAATATTTTTTTCATAATATATGTCTGAAGGTGAAGGTGAAGGTGAAGTCGCTCAGTCATGTCCGACTCTTTGCGACCCCGTGGACTGTAGCCTACGAGGCTCCTCCAATGCATAATAAAAAGATGTTTCTTTTTTGATAGAGTAACATCATTTTATATTTTTGGTTTCATATATTTAAAGTGAGTTCTTCAGTTTAACAAGAAAAAATGAGAGAACAAATCCTTCATATTTACCCACATATTACCTTTACTGACACTTTTCATTCCTTTGTGTGGATCCAAGTTTTATCATGTATTGTTTTCCTTCTATGTGAAGAACTTCCTTTAACATTTTCTATATTGCAGGTCTGCTGGATACCAGCTAATCTGAGCATATCATTAATAATCTTATTTTTTTCAGTGAATTGGAAATACATTTATTATTTAATAAAAATTTATATGCAACATATATTTTCTTATTAAATCTCTAAAGTTGCAGAAAATTTTTTTAATGTCAAAGATGTAACTGTAGGTATCTTGAGATGAGGGGATTATGACTTACATTTGAGTATATTTTGTTCATCAAAATGGTTTCATTTTGTCATATTCTTCCTTTTATTATTGTGGTAAAATATATGGGATGTAGTATTTATCATTTTTGCTATTTGCAAGTGTACAGTTCAGTGCCACCAGTGTTATGTAACCACCAGCACTGTTTACATCCAAACCATTTTCATCATCCCTAACAAAACTCTGTACTTAACAGACAATAACTGTCCCTTCTTGCTTTCTGTTCTGCTTACTGTATTTATGAATTACATATTCTAGGTAATTCATATAAATGGAATCATATGATATTTGCCCTTCAGCATTTGGCTTATTTCACTAAGAATAATGTTCTCAAGGTTCAGCCATATTATAGCATATATCAAAATTTCATTCTGCTATATGACTAACAAAATATTTTTATATTTTAATTTTTGAAACTTATGTATTCACAGATACTGCAGTAATAACTGAAGGCTAAAATACCTAAAAAATATTTTATTAGTAAAGACTTTGCCTCTCAACCCTATCAACCATCATTCAATTTAAGATGGACACTTATATATCCTTATGATTTAGTAAATAGTGTCCTCTTATGTGGCTTCATGCAAAAAAGACTGTCCTTGTGTTCTCCTCCACCTTGAATGCACACAATCTGAAACAGCCATATGCTGGGTAATAGCTTTTGAAAATGCTGCTGTTTCCTAACTAAATTCACTGAAAATGAGATTGTGTTTTCTTTTAACAAAAGTTTATTCTATTGCTAGTATGTACTAGGCACTAACAGGTGAAAAATATTCTAAGGCTCAAGGCACACTCTCCACTTGCTCACCGTTTCAGTTCAGTTCAGTAGCACAGTCGTGTCCAACACTTTGCGACCCCATGAACAGCAGCACGCCAGGCCTCCCTGTCCATCATCAAATCCCGGAGTCCACCCAAACCCAAGACCATTGAGTTGGTGATGCCATCCAACCATCTCATCCTCTGTCATCCCCTTCTCCTCCTGCCCCCAATCTCTCCCAGCATCAGGGTCTTTTCCAATGAGTCAGCTTTTCGCATCAGGTGGCCAAAGTACTGGAGTCTCAGCTTCAACAAAAGTCCTTCCAGTGAACACCCAGATCTCCTTTAGGATGGACTGGTTGGATCTCCTTGCAGTCCAAGGGACTCTCAAGCTTCTTCTTCAACACCACAGTCCAAACCATCAATTCTTCGGTGCTTAGCTCTTTTTATAGTCCAACTCTCACACCCATACATGACCACTGGAAAAACTATAGCCTTGACTAGATGGACCTTTGTTGACAAAGTAACATCTCTGCTCTTGAATATGCTGTCTAGGTTGGTCATAACTTTCCTTCCAAGGAGTAAGTGTCTTTTATTTTCTTGGCTGCAATCACCATTTGCAGTGATTTTGGAGCCCAGAAAAATAAAGTCAGCCACTGTTTCCCCATCTATTTCCCATGAAGTGACGGGAACAGATGCCATAATCTTAGTTTTCTGAATGTCAAAGTTTAAGCCAACTTTTTCACTCTCCACTTTCACTTTCACCAAGAGGCTCTTCAGTTTTTCTTCACTTTCTGCCATAAGGATGCTGTCATCTGCATATCTGAGGTTATTGATATTTCCCCCGGCAATCTTGATTCCAGCTTGTGCCTCCTCCAGTGCAGCATTTCTCATGATGTACTCTGCATGTAAGTTAAATAAGCAGGGAGACAATATACAGCCTTGACACACTCCTTTTCCTATTTGGAACCAGTCTGTTGTTCCATGTCCAGTTCTAACTGTTGCTTCCTGACCTGCATACAGGTTTCTCAAGAGGCAGATCAGGTGGTCTGATATTCACATCTCTTTCAGAAGTTAACAATAAACAATGACAAAATTTATTTTTCCTCAAAATATTAAACACTATTCAGTTATTTGAATTTTAATAGTGATGCTTTAATATTAACTGTGCTTGACTCTAGTAAAAATAGATGTCTTTTTTTAAATCTAGTTGAAGGCGATGTCGTGTAACAGAAAGATCTTAAGGTTTGGTTGCTGCTGCTAAGTCACGTTAGTCATGTCTGACTCTGTGCGACCCCGTAGACGGCAGCCCACCAGGCTCCCCTGTCACTGGGATTCTCCAGGCAAGAACACTGGAGTGGGTTGCCATTTCCTTCTCCCTTAAGCTTTTGAGTTTTTAATTAATTATATTACTTTAGTTATATTACTAATTAGCTTATGAATATAGCTAATATAATTTAGTTATATTACTAATTAATATAATTAACTAATTATATTACTATCCTGGGTAGATAACTGAAAACTTAGCAAGATGACAATAAGTGTATCTGAAGATTACCCACATTCACAAAGATTTACTTCTGTTTTCTTTTAAGATTTTTATAGTTTGAACTTTTATAATTTAAATCTATGAGCCATTCTTAGTTAATCTATATATGGTCTGAATAGAAGTCCACCTTCATTCTTGTATATGTGAATATTCCCTTGTCCCAAAACCATTTAAAAAAAAAAGTCCATTTTATCCTTTTTTAAACTGATTTGACCNCACAATCTGAAACAGCCATATGCTGGGTAATAGCTTTTGAAAATGCTGCTGTTTCCTAACTAAATTCACTGAAAATGAGATTGTGTTTTCTTTTAACAAAAGTTTATTCTATTGCTAGTATGTACTAGGCACTAACAGGTGAAAAATATTCTAAGGCTCAAGGCACACTCTCCACTTGCTCACCGTTTCAGTTCAGTTCAGTAGCACAGTCGTGTCCAACACTTTGCGACCCCATGAACAGCAGCACGCCAGGCCTCCCTGTCCATCATCAAATCCCGGAGTCCACCCAAACCCAAGACCATTGAGTTGGTGATGCCATCCAACCATCTCATCCTCTGTCATCCCCTTCTCCTCCTGCCCCCAATCTCTCCCAGCATCAGGGTCTTTTCCAATGAGTCAGCTTTTCGCATCAGGTGGCCAAAGTACTGGAGTCTCAGCTTCAACAAAAGTCCTTCCAGTGAACACCCAGATCTCCTTTAGGATGGACTGGTTGGATCTCCTTGCAGTCCAAGGGACTCTCAAGCTTCTTCTTCAACACCACAGTCCAAACCATCAATTCTTCGGTGCTTAGCTCTTTTTATAGTCCAACTCTCACACCCATACATGACCACTGGAAAAACTATAGCCTTGACTAGATGGACCTTTGTTGACAAAGTAACATCTCTGCTCTTGAATATGCTGTCTAGGTTGGTCATAACTTTCCTTCCAAGGAGTAAGTGTCTTTTATTTTCTTGGCTGCAATCACCATTTGCAGTGATTTTGGAGCCCAGAAAAATAAAGTCAGCCACTGTTTCCCCATCTATTTCCCATGAAGTGACGGGAACAGATGCCATAATCTTAGTTTTCTGAATGTCAAAGTTTAAGCCAACTTTTTCACTCTCCACTTTCACTTTCACCAAGAGGCTCTTCAGTTTTTCTTCACTTTCTGCCATAAGGATGCTGTCATCTGCATATCTGAGGTTATTGATATTTCCCCCGGCAATCTTGATTCCAGCTTGTGCCTCCTCCAGTGCAGCATTTCTCATGATGTACTCTGCATGTAAGTTAAATAAGCAGGGAGACAATATACAGCCTTGACACACTCCTTTTCCTATTTGGAACCAGTCTGTTGTTCCATGTCCAGTTCTAACTGTTGCTTCCTGACCTGCATACAGGTTTCTCAAGAGGCAGATCAGGTGGTCTGATATTCACATCTCTTTCAGAAGTTAACAATAAACAATGACAAAATTTATTTTTCCTCAAAATATTAAACACTATTCAGTTATTTGAATTTTAATAGTGATGCTTTAATATTAACTGTGCTTGACTCTAGTAAAAATAGATGTCTTTTTTTAAATCTAGTTGAAGGCGATGTCGTGTAACAGAAAGATCTTAAGGTTTGGTTGCTGCTGCTAAGTCACGTTAGTCATGTCTGACTCTGTGCGACCCCGTAGACGGCAGCCCACCAGGCTCCCCTGTCACTGGGATTCTCCAGGCAAGAACACTGGAGTGGGTTGCCATTTCCTTCTCCCTTAAGCTTTTGAGTTTTTAATTAATTATATTACTTTAGTTATATTACTAATTAGCTTATGAATATAGCTAATATAATTTAGTTATATTACTAATTAATATAATTAACTAATTATATTACTATCCTGGGTAGATAACTGAAAACTTAGCAAGATGACAATAAGTGTATCTGAAGATTACCCACATTCACAAAGATTTACTCTTAAGCTTTTGAGTTTTTAATTAATTATATTACTTTAGTTATATTACTAATTAGCTTATGAATATAGCTAATATAATTTAGTTATATTACTAATTAATATAATTAACTAATTATATTACTATCCTGGGTAGATAACTGAAAACTTAGCAAGATGACAATAAGTGTATCTGAAGATTACCCACATTCACAAAGATTTACTTCTGTTTTCTTTTAAGATTTTTATAGTTTGAACTTTTATAATTTAAATCTATGAGCCATTCTTAGTTAATCTATATATGGTCTGAATAGAAGTCCACCTTCATTCTTGTATATGTGAATATTCCCTTGTCCCAAAACCATTTAAAAAAAAAAGTCCATTTTATCCTTTTTTAAACTGATTTGACCATCTTTTTGAGAATCAGTTAATGATAAATGTAAGGGTTCTGGTGTTTCAATTCTATCCCATTCGTCTGTGTATATATTTATAAGCCAACATTATGCTGTCTTGATGACTATACTTTGTAGTAAGTTTTGATGTCAAACGGAGTGGTTTACTTTTGGTTTCATTGATTATCTCCCTTAATTTTCCTGTTTTTTTTTTTTATTTAATCTTAATTATTTCTGTTCTAATCTCANTCTGTGTATATATTTATAAGCCAACATTATGCTGTCTTGATGACTATACTTTGTAGTAAGTTTTGATGTCAAACGGAGTGGTTTACTTTTGGTTTCATTGATTATCTCCCTTAATTTTCCTGTTTTTTTTTTTTTATTTAATCTTAATTATTTCTGTTCTAATCTCAAATTATTTCCTTCTTTCTACTTTGGTTTGGTTTTTCTTTTGTGTGTGTGTGTGTTTAAGTTTTCTAAAATGAAAGATCAGGTATTTGAGATCTTTTTAAATAAAACATTTAAGCTATATCAAATAGGTTTTAATAAATAAATAGTAAGATTTCCAATAGATTTTGATATATTCATTTAAATTAATCTCAAAATATTTTCTAATTTCTTTTCTGATTATTCTTTGACTCATTCTTTTTTTGGAATGCATTACTTAATTTCCACCATGGGATTTTCCATTCAAGAAAGCTTGAGTGGTTTGCCATTTCTTTCTCCAGGGGATCTTCCCAACCCAGGGATCAAACCCAGATGTCCCGCATTGCAGGCAGACTTTTTTACCATATGAGCCACCAGGGAAACCAATACATTAATGAAATTTCTCAAATTTCTTCTATTGATTTTAATTTTGTTGTGATTTGGAGAATATACTCTATGATTTATGTCATTTAAATTTGTTTTTGTTTTATGACCTAATCTGGAGGACATTCCATGTGCACTGGAGAAGAAGGTATTTCTGTTTTTTTTTTTTTTCTGTTTTGTTAGGTGGCGTGTTCTCTAGATGTCTGTTAGATCTAATTGGCTCTTAATGTTGATCAAGTGTTCCATTTCCGTATTGATCTTCTAATTCTTCTTAGTATTGTAGGTAGAATTTTGAAGCCTCCAATATTAACCTTCTATTTCTCCCTTCAAACTGTCAGATTTTGCTTCATGTATTTTGGGGTTCTATTATCAAAAGGAGCTGCTTATTTTATAAAAATATAAAAGCAAATTTTTATAATTGTTCCTGATGAAACTTCTTTCATTATAAAATGTTCTTTTTATTGCAAGAAAACTTTTTGTCTTCAGGTCTATTTTAGCATAATATTAGTATTCAGCTCTCTTTTGACTACTGTTTGCAGAGAGTATCTTTCTTCTAGCCTTTCAGTTTCAACCTATTTTGTGTCTTTGAACAGATACTATTACTTATTGAGAACCCCTTGTATGTGTGGAGTCATATCTCTTGACGTTTCAAGATTCTCTTTTTTTTTCTTTTTTGCCTGTCTTTTAATAGTTTAACCATCATGTGTGTAGTTTTGGATCTCTCTAAAATTATACTAATTGGAGTTTATTGAGCTTTTAAGTGTGTAGGTTAATGTGAACCATATTTGGGAAATTTTGGTCATTCAGTTCAGTTCAGTCACTCAGTCATGTCCGACTCTTTGCGACCCCATGTATCGCAGCACGCCAGGCCTCCCTGTTCATCACCATCTCTCAGAGTTCACTCAAACTCACGTCCATCGAATTCGTGATGCCATACAGCCATCTCATCCNATGGCTGCAGTCACCATCTGCAGTGATTTTGGAGCCCCCAAAAATAAATTCTGACACTGTTTCCCCATCTATTTCCCAGGAAGTGATGGGACTGGATGCCATGATCTTCGTTTTCTGAATGTTGAGCTTTAAACCAACTTTTTCACTCTCCTCTTTCACTTTCATCAAGAGGCTTTTTAGCTCCTCTTCACTTTCTGCCATAAGGGTGGTGTCATCTGCATATCTGAGGTTATCGATATTTCTCCCGGCAATCTTGATTCCAGCTTGTGTTTCTTCCAGTCCAGTGTTTCTCATGATGTATTCTGCATATAAGTGAAATAATCAGGGTGACAATATACAGCCTTGACGTACTCCTTTTCCTGTTTGGAACCAGTCTGTTCTTCCATGTCCAGTTCTAACTGTTGCTTCCTGACCTGCATATAGATTTCTCAAGAGGCAGGTTAGGTGGTCTGGTATTCCCATCTCTTTCAGAATTTTCCACAGTTTTTTGTGATCCACACAGTCAAAGGCTTTGGCAAGGTCAATAAAGCAGAAATAGATGTTTTTCTGGAACTCTCTTGCTTTTTCCATGATCCAGCGGATGTTGGCAATTTGATCTCTGGTTCCTCTGCCTGTTCTAAAACCAGCTTGAACGTCAGGGAGTTCACGGTTCATGTATTGCTGAAGCCTGACTTGGAGAATTTTGAGCATTACTTTACTAGCATGTGAGATGAGTGCAATTGTGCGGTACTTTGAGCATTCTTTGGCATTGCCTTTCTACTTCTTAAATAATTATTTCTGTCCTTTTCTCCTTCCCCTCTCATTCTGGAGTTCCCATTATGCATAAGTTAGTTTGGTGATGGACAGGGAGGCCTGGCATGCTGCGGTTCATGGTGTCGCAGAGTTGGACATGACTGAGTGACTGAACTGAACTGAGAATGCTTAACAGTTTGCCACTGGTGTTTTAGGCTTTGGTTATTTTTATTCACTTATTTTCTTTTGCCCTGGATAATCTCAACTGACATTAAATTCATTCTTTCTTTTTTCTACAATTCAAGCTTCTTTACTAAATCTATCTTACATTAATTGTATTTTTCATCACCAGAATTTTATTTTGTTCTTTTATATACTTCCTATCTCTTAATTGATACTACTACATAATATTTTTTACACTTTTCTTTAATTGTTCATATATTTTCCTTTAGTTTTGGCTATATGTAAAATATGTTTAATTTTGAATCTATTTATGATGGCTGATTTAAAGTTTTTGCCTATTTAGTTCACATCTAGGCTTCCTCAGGAAAACTTTCTATTGATTGCATTTTTTCTATGTATGAGCCATATTTTCCTATTTTTGTATGTATCTTATAATTTGTTGGAAACTAGACTTTTAAAATGACAGAACTCCAGAGTTTTCTCATTGCGGTCATTCATTATTTTGCTCCTTGCTTAGTGAATTGCTTGGATTAATTTCCTAAAGTTTCTGTTTTTTGTTAAGTGTCTGGACACCCCTGTCTCTGCTAAGTTAACTTTGTGTTTCTTAATGATTAGGCAGAGGTTTACTTAAATGGATTGAATTGCTAGCTGTTTCCTTCTTTGCTGAAAGGCCTTGAGGGTGTGCTGGTATTCGCTCTAATGCCACTGACAGCTGCTTGTGGCACCTTCTCAGCTGAGACACTGGATGAATAGGTCATCTAGATGTGGAAATCGGGTACCAGATTGGTCTGGAACTTTTTAATGTCCACATTGAGAACGCCATCAAAGCGAAGGGAGGCAGTGAAGGAGCACACAGTCTGGCCAATTAGCTGGTTGAAGCTTGTGTATGTAGGAAGCTCAGCGTCCAGGCTGCAGTGGCAGGTGTCAGAGGTGACCTCCTCATCTACCATGGAGTCCTAATCGAGTGCTCCAGGATGGTGTGGATGGTCAAGACGAAGTTACACAATGTTCTACAACTGCTGTAGATAGGGGGCTGAATAGACAGCAAACCTCAACTAGCGTTTCTTGCCACAGTCAAAAGAAAGATGCTCTGCACCATCACCAGTGAAGTCTGAACCAGCCCCTTCTGCCAAAGCCATGGAAGATCCAGAAACCTTGAAGCCAGGTGCACTAGTCACCTCTGCCTTTGCTTGCAGTTTCAGCTGGCACAGCCCCCCAGTGTCAGCCAGAGTCAGAGACTGCAGCCTTTTCTGGTGTTTTCGTGTACATGCACTGCCTGCATATTTATGTGGCCTTCTGTTTCGTTGTTGTTGTTGGAGGAGGGAAGAGGTGGGGAGGAGTTGGGCAGCCACGTCTTGTTTGCCCCACCACTGCCTCATTAGCTGTGGGATGAAATAATATTTATTGATTGTTTTCCAAAAATGCTTTGAGGCTGGACTTTCCATGCTGAGGAAGCCTTGAGTCAGGTCAAATGAAGACAAGCCTTCTGAATGGAGCTCTTCCGAAACGTTTTCAGCCAGGCCCAAAGCTTAATTCTCTGAGGATAACATTCTTAGGGCAAGAGCTCTTGGCTCCTTTTGTCCCCTTCATTTGTTTCTAGAATGCTGTTCATCACACCTACTGTGATTCCAAGGCTGCTGCTGCTTTTTGAGGCCCTGTGGGGCTGGGGAGAGAGGGAAAGGAGCAGTGACATTTACAACTCTATACAACTTGTTCTTAGTGAGATTCAGACAGTTTTCTAGAATAAGCACTCTTGGAGATGTTGGTTAGTTTCCAACTTCTGAAAAAGTCAACTGTGACTATTTTTCCTGCCAGTTTTCTCACTGCTTTTATAGATCGCTGATTTTTGGAGGTCCTTACTCCATCATTCTGTGCTCCTTTTAACAGTCTTTAAACGTTTACTGTGTACTAAGTGCCAGTGGTCATGTATGGATGTGAGAGTTGGACTGTGAAGAAAGCTGAGCACCAAAGAATTGATGCTTTTGAACTGTGGTGTTGAAGACTCTTGTGGGTCCCTTTGACTGCAAGGAGATCCAACCAGTCCATCCTAAAGGAGATCAGTCCTGGGTATTCACTGGAAGGACTGATGCTGAAGCTGAAACTCCAGTACTTTGGCCACCTCATGCGAAGAGTTGACTCATTGGAAAAGACCCTGATGCTGAGATGGATTGAGGGCAGAAGGATAAGGGGATGACAGATGATAAAATGGCTGGATGGCATCACTGACTCAATGGACATGGGTTTAGGTGAACTCCGGGAGTTGGTGATGGACAGGGAGGCCTGGCATGCTGTGATTCATGGGGTCGCAAAGAGTTGGACACAACTGAGCGACTGAATTGAACTGAAGTGCTTCACTACACATTGGGGATACAATGATAAAGAAAGTCCCTGTCCTTACGTTAAAATTGAATCAAATTACTTTGTACTCTGAAAACAGGTATCTAACTCATTTATTCTTCTTGATTCTGCAGGAGAATAAGATATGTTCTGAAGAAAATAACCAATATATCAGTTTGGTTATATCTTACTTTTTCTAGATTGATTTCCTTCCAAAGGCATATGGCTTGGTTCCCCACCATGGGCAGCTGAAGCTGTGTTACATTAATTTAAAGTCTGTTTAATGTCAGGAGTATA
Organism: Oreotragus oreotragus; assembly: GCA_006410675.1. Lineage (NCBI taxonomy): Eukaryota > Metazoa > Chordata > Mammalia > Artiodactyla > Bovidae > Oreotragus > Oreotragus oreotragus. The sequence continues at coordinate 116,050 of SJYX01019059.1, read as the reverse complement.
TGAGCTTTGTTTACAATTTATCCCTGATGTCTAACACAGTGCCTGGCACATAGAAGAAAATAAGTACATCTAGTGATGCAAAACTATATATTTTTTATAGGAAAAGAAGAGCTGTGTTACTTTTTCCATACATCTTACCCTCTCAGGAAACTCACACAGGGGCTCTGTATCAACCTAGAGGGGTGGGATTGGGAGGGAGACGGGAAGGAGGTTCAAAAGGGTGGGGATATGTGTATACCTACGGCTCATTCATGTTGAGGTTTGACAGAAAACAACAGAATCCTGTAAAGCAATTATCCTTCAGTAAAAATAAATTAAAAACACATACAAAAAAAGAACAACTGTAGAATTTGTAATGATTCCTAGTAGAGCAATGCAAAGATGTTGAGACAGTATTATGCTTCATTATGGTTTATCTCCACATAATACGTCTTGAAGTGCTTGCTATCCTGTCAGCAAGGTTCATCCTTTTTCCTTGGAGATCACTTGAGTGGTAGCAGGTGCAGCAGAACTGAGGGGACACCAGGCTGTCTGTTCCTGGTCATAGTTTGATTGAGAAGTTAATTTGAGACTACAGATTAATTAGATGACTTTCCTCTGCCATGCAGGAGGAAACCACTGAACATGACCAAATATAGTTCTATTTCCTTTTATGCCACACAGATTAGAAATGTATTCTATCATGTCATTTTCCTAAATGTGTTAAATGAGTCATCTAACACTTGTCTAACTTTATTTAGCTCAATGAGAAGTCTCACATCTCTTTTCATTTGCATGCACTTTTCAGAGGAATGAGAAGTACACTTTCAAAATGCCAGGTTTAATAACATTCCATATCAGTTATGCATATAATTAACAGTTTTGTAGCTGTTCCTCAGTTGGTGGGGATGAAGTGAGTGGGGTGCGTGGCTTAATGCCATATTATACTATCATTCCCGAGTTATTTTCATTTACTTCTGAGAGATCATAAAAATATCAGTTTCCTTTCCTCCTTCATATCTTATCTTTTAAAGGTGGCATATCTTTATAACTTCTCTTCTGAGAGAACCATTTGCCTCCTGGGACTCTTGTACCTGCTGTCCATAAAGGCACTGCTGTCAAGACAGAAGTTGAGTCCAAGTGCATTCTTGACTTCAGTGAAATTGCCCTTTGATTTTCTTTGAATAATCAGCTACAATTAAGATGTTTTGCCAGCTAAAATTAGTCATGCTTTACTGAAGCATAACTCCAAATATGCTGAGATATTTGATTTTCACTCTGCTATGTATAAGACATGATCCTCTACACTGGGTCAAAGAGAAAGGGAGGAAAAGACACAGTTTTTACCCTGAGGTGATTACAGCAGAGCCAGTTTGATTATTGGAAAGAACCATGATTGGGAGTTGGGAAATTCTAGTCTTGGATTATGCAATTAAGTTGATATGGTTTATAAACCATAGCTTGTCATTTAATTTGAGTTTCAGTGACTTACTTGTAAAAGGTCAGGATTTGACCAAGGGATTACTTAAGGCCATTTGGTTCTCCTAGGTCTATTATACTCTTATTTGGAGCCTTGGTTTATAAATTTTATGTTTATATTTAAATGATAAATCAGGTTGAATTTTTATTTTATTAGTATTCTGGAAACCATAAAACAAAAGATTTATAATTGTAAGTTTTACCTGTGAATGGATTACAATTATCTGCATGAGCACTGCTAGAATTAAAATTATAATAATGAACAATAATCATGAGGTTGAACCAAAACAAAACAACCAAGTTATAGAAATATGATTTCATACATGTAAAACTGAAAAGTATATGAAAACATCCAAAACAACATAAAATTTAGGTATGTGGTATGAAAATAAAAGGAATGATGAATAAGCAAATCAAGAGAATGGTTACCTTTGCCAACAGAGAAGCGAGGAAAAGAAGGGTGGCTTCAGAATAGGGACACATTGGTCTCTAAAGTATTTTGACGTTCTGTTTGTTAAACCAAGTTCAGAATACATATGTTAATTGCTATTGACATCTTCTATCTGCAGATGGGGGATTCCCTGGTGACTCAGATGGTAAAGAGTCTGTCTACAGTGTGGGAGACCCTAGTTCGATCCCTGGGTCAGGAAGATCCTCTGGAGAAGGAAATGGCAGCCCACTCCAGTACTCTTGCCTGGAAAATCCCATGGATGGAGAAGCCTGGCAGGCTGAGATCCCAAAGAGCTGGACATGACTGAGCAACTTCACCTCTTCTATCTGCATTATACTATTATTTTTTATGTTTGAAATAGTTCATAATAAATCTAGGAGTGGATCATCTATTGACTGCAAAGCAAATTGGTAAAATTATTTTGTAGGGCAATTCAGCAATATTTTGTGAAGCTAAGTGCAGTCTGTAAAACAGCAGTTACACTTAAATGTGTACACTTTAGAGCAGTGTTTTTTGTATTTTTTTAAATCCAGGGATGATTTTATCTCCCAGGGGACATTTGACAACATCTGGAGACATTTTTGTTGATCACAAAATAGGGATTACCATTGACTTGTAGTGGATAAAGACCAGGGATGCTACTAAATATCCTACAATGCACAGGGCAGTTCCTCACTTCTGACTTCAGCAACAAAGAATTATCCTGCCCCAGATGTCAAGGTTGAGAAACCCTATTCTAGAGAATTGCACATACATGTATACAAAAAAGAATATTTAAATATATTCATTACAATATTCATCAGTTCAGTTGCTCAGTCGTGTCCGATTCTTTGCGACCCCATGAACTGCAGCACGCCAGGCCTCCCTGTCCACCACCAACTCCTAGAGTTCACGCAAACTCATGTCCATTGAGTCGGTGATACCATCCAGCCATCTCATCCTCTGTCGTCCCCTTCTCCTCCTGCCCCCAATCCTTC
>SJYX01019059.1:93915-108312 GCA_006410675.1 Oreotragus oreotragus | reverse complement strand
AGTCCCTGGAAGAGTTTGTACTTCCTCCTTAGATGTTTGGAAGAATTCCACTGTGGTGCCATATGAGCATGTAGTTTCATTGGTGAAAAAAAAATGTTTAATTATGGATTCAGTCTTGAATAGCTATGGCACTATGTAAATTTTCTGTTTCTTTTTGTGTCCATTTTGGTAAGCTGTGTTTTTCATGAAATTGTTCATTTCTTTAGAATTTTTATATTCATTGGCATAAAACTGGTCAAGATATCCGCATTTATTTTTAAGTGTCTAAGATGTGTAGTGATGTCCCTTTTTCATTTCAGATAGCAGTATTTGTGCTTTCTCTCTTCCTCTGATTCAGTGTTGCTAGGGGCTTATCAATTTTAATTATACCTTCAAGAGCTAACTTTTCTTGGGCATTCTAGTAGGTACTGGGCATAAAAGTTGAGCATAACATTGCCACTGTTCCCATATAGTTTACATATTTGAGGAGATAAAAAGGCCATAAACAACCCAACATCATTTTATTTTTTAACATAATTTTTAAAAGTAATTTCAACAAACAGTAGGTTTTAGTAAATTGCAATAAGCAGCAATTTACTAAATTTACAGAGCAATCCAGAGCAATTTTTGATTGTCTGCTTATTCTAAGATGGAGATCTTTGAACAAAGACTTGAAAAACAAGAATCAACCATGTAGAAATCTGTGAAAGGAGAGTTCTAGGCAGAGAGGGAACAGCAAGTTCAAAGGCTTGAGGTGGGAGTCACATTCAGCAGTGTGTTCAGGAGATAAACAAAGGCTGAAGTGGCTGAAATGTCACACGTAAGGGGGAGAGGATGGCATGAGATGAGGTCTGAGAGGTGGTGGGCAGGGTAGAGTCAGATAATGTATGGCATGTAGTCCATGGTATAGAGTTTGGACTTTATTTTAAATATTTAATGTAATGACAAATGAATGTCAGCTATTGCCACAATATTGCTCCCTATTAAACAACCTCTCAAATCTCGGTGGCTCTCAACAAGTTAATTTTCTAGCTCAGTGAGTCTACAAGTCAGCGGGCGTGGTTGTAGTTCACAGAAATGATCTTATTTTCGGTCTTTTCCATACATTTCTCCTTTGGGACCAGTGTTTATTCACTAAGGCATGCTCTCCTCATGGAAGACAGTAGACACATAAAAGATTAAGCCAAACCATACAAGCTCATTTAAAGCTATTGTGCAATTTCATCCTGTCCATTAACATTCCATTGGCCAAAGCAAGGCAGATGACCAAGCCCATCAACAACAGGACAAGGAAATACACTGTGTCTACTCTAATGGGAGGCACTGGAAATCCATACTGCAAAGGGTATCTGGTTCTCACGGGGAGGAAACGAAAGATGATGAAAGATAACCCAATTTACAAATAACCTCTCTGAGATCACTGAGGCTCTTGGATGCAGGATGGATGGAAGGGGGAGGGGTGAGAGTGGAGGCGGAGAGCCTGGTCCAGGTGAGAGAGAACAGTAGCTTGAATTCAGGGATGCTTCATCCAGCCCAGCATTTCTCATGATGTACTCTGCATATAAGTTAAATAAGCAGGCTGACAATATATAGCTTGATATATGCCTTTTCCTATTTGGAACCAGTCTGTTGTTCCATGTCCATTCCTAACTGTTGCTTCCTGACCTGCAATGTTTATAGCAATGAATATATTGAGATAATAGAAATATCTATCAATCTGAGCATGCCTCAATAGATTTTGGTATAGTCAAAAAATGAAACTGAATACTAATGAAAATAAGTAAAGTAGAGCAATTTAAACATGTTGAATAAAAACATGTAGAGGAATATACATGATATATTTTCTATAAAGTACAAAAGTATTCAACAGAAATGTAGTTATAAAATATGTATCAGTTCAGTTCAGTTCAGTTGCTCAGTCGTGTCTGACTCTTTGCAACCCCACGAATTGCAGCACACCAGGCCTCCCTATCCATCACCATCTGCTTGAGTTCACTCAAACTCACGTCCATCAAGTCAGTGATGACATCCAGCCATCTCATCCTCTCCTCCCCTTCTCTTCTCCTCCTGCCCCCAATCCCTCCCAGCATCAGAGTCTTTTCCAATGAGTCAACTCTTCTCATGAGGTGGCCAAAGTACTGGAGTTTCAGCTTTAGCATCATTCCTTCCAAAGAAATCCCAGGGCTGATCTTCAGAATGGACTGATTGGATCTCCTTGCAGTCCAAGGGACTTTCAAGAGTCTTCTCCAATACCACAGTTGAAAAGCATCATTTCTTCGGCACTCAGCTTTCTTCACAGTCCAACTCTCAACATCCATACATGACCACTGGAAAAACCATAGCCTTGACTAGACGGACCTTTGTAGGCAATGTATATGTATAGAAGGCTTCTATTGGCTTTCGGCTGGGAGGAGGCAAAGGTGCAGCTTTCTTTGTTCATCCCAAATCCAGGTTCATCTGATACCAGCTATCTCCACCATGCCGCCTAAATTCGACCCCAGCGAGATCAAATTAGTGTACCTGAGGTGCACCAGGGGGAAGTTGGTGTCATGTCTTCTCTGGCCCCCAAGGTTGGCTCCCTGGGTCTGTCTCCAGAAACTGCTGGTGATGACACTGCCAAGGCAACTGGTGATTGGATGGGTCTGAGAGTGACAATGAAACTGACCACTCAGAACAGACAGGCTCAGATTGAGGTGGTACCTTCTATTTCTACCCTGATTATGAAAGCCCTCTAGGAACCACCAAGAGTCAGAAAGAGGCAGAAAAACATTAAACACAGTGAAAATATCACTTTTGATGAGACTGTCAACATTGCCTGGCAGATGCAGCAATGATCTCTAGCTAGAGAACTCTCTAGAACCATTAAAGAAATCCTGAGGACTGCCCAGTCTGTGGGCTGCAATGTTGACGGCTGCCACCCTCATGACATCATAGATGGTATCAACAGTGGTGTGGTAGAGTGCCCAGCTAGGAAAGGAACTGAAACTTTACAACAGCAAAGGAAAAAGAAAAATAAAGGATTATTTTAAAACCAATATATATATATATATGCATAGAAGCAATAAATACTGAATTATATTAATGGTTAATTCTTGGGAGGACAGGAGGGAGAGGCATAGTAAAAGAAAAGTGAAATGGATTGGGGAATATTATGTACTTAATTTAAATTCTACCTGTAACATTATAATTCTAAAAAGTTGATGCAAATATTGTAAAATATTGTTCAGTTTCTAGTGGAAGTTTGTATTATCTTCAAGAAGTATCATAGTAATCTAAGCTATGTGCATTACTAAAAAGTTTCTCATGAAGAAAGCTTCTACATTTTTATAAATGCCAATTTTTATTAACATCACTTTCTTTTAGCTTATATCAAAATATCTGAAATCTGCTCCTCAGAAATAATACTCAATCTTTTTTCAGGCAGAAATCTGAAAGTAGTCTTAAGAAATTGAGGTTTATGGCTGTTTACTGATCTAAATGATTTTGATTCTCTATTTGCTGGATAGAAAAGGATCATCTCCCTTTAATACAACAATTTCTATTATTTCTTCACTATCTGTCCAAATTTATTTCCTCTCAGATTGTTCCAAGCCATTCCCTTGATCCGTTAGGCTTTGGTCAAAGAAACGATTTTTCAGAAAGAACAGAAACCCAGTCATGCCAATTTATATCTTTTAGTTTTCAAGTTCCTGAATTAGAAGTCTCAAGATTGTGAAACTTTCCATTCTCTCAGTTACTTTAATGCAGGTCCAGACAAAATTCCAAATGACTGTTTTTGGAATGTTTCAAGTTGCATCTGTTTATGTGATGACACAATGCAAGTATCTTTAGATTTTGATGTGGAATAAGTCAGTGGATTACATAATTTATGCTAAAATTATTGACAAAACTTTGGCTTCAAAGCCATTTTATGTGTTTTTCAAATATATTGTGGTCTGATACTCATAAATATCAAGTATGTTATGAAAACAGCAACATCCTCTGTGCTCCTTTTTCAGAAGATCCTGGGGAGGAAGCTGTGTTCCTATCAGAGTCCCTGTCTCAAGAGGGCTCTAAGAGGAGGAACTACCCAGCCTCTGTGTGGAAAGGCAGAGCCCCAAAGTTCTTTTTTCCTCTAGTTTTTAAAATTGAATATAGTTGATTTATTTATAAGAATTTAATTTTTGCTGTACAACATAGTGACTCAATTATACATATATATACACACATATATCTATTATTTTTTAATCATCCTTTCCATTATGATTTATCCCAGGGGTAGGCTATAGTTCCCTGTGCTATACACAGTGAACCTTGTTGGTTCACTGGACCAGCAGTGGACCTTGTTGTTTATCTATTCTGAATGTAATAGTTTGCATCTTCTAACCCTAAATTTGCAGTCTATGCTTCTCCCTCTCCCCCTTGGCAAACATAAGTCTGTGAGTCTGTTTCTACTTGTGCCATATTTTACATTCCATGTATAAGTGATATCATATTGTATTTATCTTTCTGACTTAATTCACTTAGTGGTATAATCCCTGGTTACATCCACGTTGCTGCAAATGACATCATTTTGTTCTTTTTTTATGGCTGAGTAATATTCCATTATACATATCTATATATGTGTGTGTGTACATGCGTGCTGTGTGTGTGTACACATAACACATCTTCTTTTATCCATTCATCTGCTGATGGACATTTATGTTGTCTCTGTGTCTTGGCTATTGTGAATAGTGCTGCTATGAACATGCTATGAACATAGGGGTGCATGTATCTTTTGAATTAGTTTTATCTTGGGTGTGTGCCCAGGAAGGGGATTGCTGGATCATATCATAGTTCTTTTTTTAGTTTTCTGAGGAAGCTCCATACTGTTTTCCACAGTGGCTGTACCAATTTATATTCCCACCAACAGTGTCAGAGGCTTCTCTTTTTTCCACACTCTTTACAGCATTTGTTATTGGTAGAATTTTAATGATGGCCATTCTGGTTTGTGTGCGGTGGTACCTTACTGTAGTGTTCATTTGCTTATCTCTAATAGTTATTGATGATGAGCATCTTTTTATGTACCTTCTGACTTCTATTAAGGTCTCCTGCCAATTTTTCAATTGTGTTTTTGTTGTTGTTGAGTTGTATGAGTTGTTTGTATATTTTGGAGATTAAGCCCTTGTCTGTTACATCATTTGCAAATATTTTCTCCCCTTTCCTAGGTTGTCCTGAAGTACTGGTGGGGGAAGGGAGAAGCTGCCCAGCAATACTCTGCCTTTCTCCAGGCTTCAGTGGACTTTCCCCCCATCAGGTCCACTCCCTCAAACGCCACTACTTTGCCCTTGAGACTAGAACATTCCAAATTTCTACTTTCGACCTGCTTTCAGTAGCTTTATCCTATTCTTGTCACTTCTTATTATTTTAGCACCTATAAATATAGATCTGGTCAGTACAGAATTTATTTATAGCTTAATATCCCTTGCCTTGTATGTATGTTGGTGATGTACTACCTCATTTAATAGGCTGCTAGTACTTTGGGTTAATGTTGAGTTTAAGATCAAATAAATTTCTAGATCAGAAACAGATGGATTAGTTTTAAGTCAAGCATTTCTCACTAGTTTTGATGTTATTTGATGTGTTGATTGCTAATTAAACATAGTACCACCAGATTTTAAATATGAATATAGCCTACCTTTAAAATATTCTTAAGAACTATTAAGATTTCTGATTCAACATGATAGAAGTGAAAAATAAAGGGATAAATGGGTAAAAACTCTTAAGGTTAAAGTAACTTATCAAAAGGAGTCTTCTCTTTTTTTTGGTGTATATAAATGTGGGGAAAGTGTTCCTATTAGCACTTTCAGCATGGCTAAATCATGCCCACTAATAGTCTGTTAGAGACGGGGTAAAGAACCTGGATCCCAGAACCAATTGACTGAGATTCTAATTCAGGGTTTGCATTTACCAACACTGTAAATTGTGCTATTTAGTTAACCTTTTCATAACTGTTTCTTCATCTATAAAATGTCTATCCCATAGGATTGTTCCAGGTACAGTAAAATTCATTACTTGCAAAAAACTTATAACAATGTTTGGATCAAATTAACTGCTGTTCATTAAAAAAAAAAAAGTAGAGAAGGTGGATCTGGTGAGGAGCAGTATCAATAATGTGTGGACATTGGAAAGAAGATAAAAATGGCAACCAAACTGACAAAATTAAGATGGCCAAAGACAGCTTGTGCATCAGAATACCCAACAGGGTCACAAACTGCGAGAACCAAGTATCAGCGAGGGCAGCTGTGGACAGAAGAGTCGGCAGAAAGTCTGAATGAGAAGACTCACCAATTTTCTCCACAACCATCATAGTCAGATACCTCCTCTTATCCACCCCCAAAGAAGAAATGAAGATTAATCACTAGAGAGGCTGAATCAGAGGGACTCTGACTCCTGAACATCAAGCACAGTGGAGGGCAGGCCTGGCGTGCTGCGGTTCATTGGGTCACAAAGAATTGGACACGACTGAACTGAATTGAAAGTAAAAGATTCTTTTACCTTGAAAAGTAAAAGAATAGATAACATATAAAATCATTATAAAGTTTGGAATATGAAGTTATGGAAATCTCCCAGAAAATAGAATAAAAAGAGAAAGAAGTAGTGGGAAAAAAAGATGGAGAATTAGTTCGGAACTTCCAGTATCTGTAAAATTTTCAGGAATTTCAAGGAAACAAAGTCAAGAGAGGGTAAAATTAACAAAGATAAAAAACTATTAACCAGACTTAAGGGCATATTGTTCCATATTGCAGGTGCCAAGTGAGTGTTCAGCATGATGGACAAAAGAATAGTTCGTGTAAAAAAATAAATAAATACAAAATAAAATAAAATAAATTATAAAAAAAAATAAAGAGAAGCCATCAGAACAGAACATCAAAAAAAAAAAAATACTTACACCAAGACTCAGTAATAAGAAAATTTCAAAATATTGGTAATGAAAAGGTTCTTAGATGTTCCATAATGGTAAAAAAANAATAAATAAATACAAAATAAAATAAAATAAATTATAAAAAAAAATAAAGAGAAGCCATCAGAACAGAACATCAAAAAAAAAAAAATACTTACACCAAGACTCAGTAATAGGAAAATTTCAAAATATTGGTAATGAAAAGGTTCTTAGATGTTCCATAATGGTAAAAAAAAAATCACAGAGGAAAGAAAAGAGAAATCAATCAACAGCAATATGGGAAACTCAAAGACAATGGGGCAGTGCCTTCATGGTTATGAGAAAAAAAGTGATTTCCATGTGACTGAATGCTTTAGTAACCTGTCAGTCAAGTGCAAGAATAGAACAAACATGTTTTCAGACATGTAATAATTAAAAATACATATATATATATATACACACACACTATATATATTCTTTCTTCAGAAAAACGCTTGAGATGTTCTTCCAAAATAATGAGGTAAATCAAGAGATTACATGCAAAAGGTCAGAAGTTCAAAGCTTAGTTATGGGATATGTAAGTTCTGGGGTTGGGGGATGTAATATAAAGCATGAGTATTGCCCTAATGGTCTGGGAGGGAGTGACGAAAATGATGACAGACAAAAAATCTGATGCAATGGTCAGGGCACCTACAGCCTCTATTGGACTGAGGTGCAGAGTCCACTCTGAGTCCAGCTTTAATTCCTAATTGCTAGGAAGACTTTCAAGACTACTTTCAAGACTTTCAAAGACTACAAGACTTTTTCTGATCTTATCTTTCTCAAGACATGCTGTGTTGATCACATACTCCTAAATGTCATGGACGACCCTGACATGGTCCAGATCTCCTTGTGTTTACCCCAGGCCCTTCCCTTCTGGGCTAGTCTCAGGAACAATTAGCAACTGCATAGGCAGCATTCATGCCTGGCGCCCACCTGGTGTTCCAAGGTCCATGCTTTCATGATCTCAGTCATATTCCCTTCTGGGTCTGGCCTTGGGCTTTGTAATAGGGTGATTGTTTTTAAGAAAAACTTGAAAGATAATCAACATACTTTCTTAATATATGCTGTTTTTCCTGGTGTTATTTCTGTGAAATTTCCAAGGCTGTGAAAGTACATTATTAGGAATTCCCACTACACATGGCGACTATAGTTAACAATTGCTAAGAAGATACATACTAAAATTTATTACAAAAATTGCATTAATAACTGGGTGAGGTAGTGAATGTTAACTAATTTTGGTTGTAATCATATCTCAATATATACAGGTATCAAATTATCATGTTCTACACCTAAAACCAATAAAATGTTGTCAATTATATCTCAGTAAGCTGGAAAAAGTGCAGAAACAGAAATCAGTAAAGAGACAAAAAAACCAAGATGCTGATAATTTCTACAGAAATAGTTATGATTTAATGGTAACACTATTGTCTAGTATATTACAAAGCCTCTGGTCTGTTTTGAAGATTGAGATCCATGGACTCAAAAATGGTTATTCCCAAGAGAAAATACAGCTTGCTTAATGACTTTGCATGAATTCAAATGAGTTTGCTCCTGCCAGAAATTTTGAGGAACAATTAATGTTAAGATCATAGAAGATTTAGCAAAGGAGAAGAAAGATGCGAACAAATATATTTTCAGCTGCCACAGAACATGCATGGAATTCCCTGATTTTGATGGTCTCCTTAAGCTCAAACAACATCTTTGCTATGTTTGTTTGAATCTGCTATAATATTTATCTCTAAGACACTAAAAATTCATTAAATAGAGAATTTTCAATATTTATGGCTTCAATAAGTATAACTTTCAAATTCATGGCAAGAGAGTAAACTTAATTTCCACTAGTTTTGGGTGTTTCTTCTTATATAAGCATGCTCATTGAGTTGAATAAAGACCAGTTATCCTTAATTTTTCATTGTATTAATAATGCAAACATTATTGCCTTAAATTCACCCATCTTCTAGTTTTACAGCTTTTACTCCATCCTGAAAGTTCTTTAGGAGGCACAGCAATATTATATGGAATCTTCACAGCAAATTGGAAAATTCTGAAAGAGATGGGAATACCAGACCACCTGACCTGCCTCTTAAGAAATCTGTATGCAGGNGCTTTAATTCCTAATTGCTAGGAAGACTTTCAAGACTACTTTCAAGACTTTCAAAGACTACAAGACTTTTTCTGATCTTATCTTTCTCAAGACATGCTGTGTTGATCACATACTCCTAAATGTCATGGACGACCCTGACATGGTCCAGATCTCCTTGTGTTTACCCCAGGCCCTTCCCTTCTGGGCTAGTCTCAGGAACAATTAGCAACTGCATAGGCAGCATTCATGCCTGGCGCCCACCTGGTGTTCCAAGGTCCATGCTTTCATGATCTCAGTCATATTCCCTTCTGGGTCTGGCCTTGGGCTTTGTAATAGGGTGATTGTTTTTAAGAAAAACTTGAAAGATAATCAACATACTTTCTTAATATATGCTGTTTTTCCTGGTGTTATTTCTGTGAAATTTCCAAGGCTGTGAAAGTACATTATTAGGAATTCCCACTACACATGGCGACTATAGTTAACAATTGCTAAGAAGATACATACTAAAATTTATTACAAAAATTGCATTAATAACTGGGTGAGGTAGTGAATGTTAACTAATTTTGGTTGTAATCATATCTCAATATATACAGGTATCAAATTATCATGTTCTACACCTAAAACCAATAAAATGTTGTCAATTATATCTCAGTAAGCTGGAAAAAGTGCAGAAACAGAAATCAGTAAAGAGACAAAAAAACCAAGATGCTGATAATTTCTACAGAAATAGTTATGATTTAATGGTAACACTATTGTCTAGTATATTACAAAGCCTCTGGTCTGTTTTGAAGATTGAGATCCATGGACTCAAAAATGGTTATTCCCAAGAGAAAATACAGCTTGCTTAATGACTTTGCATGAATTCAAATGAGTTTGCTCCTGCCAGAAATTTTGAGGAACAATTAATGTTAAGATCATAGAAGATTTAGCAAAGGAGAAGAAAGATGCGAACAAATATATTTTCAGCTGCCACAGAACATGCATGGAATTCCCTGATTTTGATGGTCTCCTTAAGCTCAAACAACATCTTTGCTATGTTTGTTTGAATCTGCTATAATATTTATCTCTAAGACACTAAAAATTCATTAAATAGAGAATTTTCAATATTTATGGCTTCAATAAGTATAACTTTCAAATTCATGGCAAGAGAGTAAACTTAATTTCCACTAGTTTTGGGTGTTTCTTCTTATATAAGCATGCTCATTGAGTTGAATAAAGACCAGTTATCCTTAATTTTTCATTGTATTAATAATGCAAACATTATTGCCTTAAATTCACCCATCTTCTAGTTTTACAGCTTTTACTCCATCCTGAAAGTTCTTTAGGAGGCACAGCAATATTATATGGAATCTTCACAGCAAATTGGAAAATTCTGAAAGAGATGGGAATACCAGACCACCTGACCTGCCTCTTAAGAAATCTGTATGCAGGTCAGAAAGCAATAGTTAGCACTGGACATGGAACAACAGACTAGTTTCAAATAGGGAAAGAAGTACATCAAGGCTGTATATTGTCACCCTGTTTATTTAACTTATATGCAGAGTACATCATGAGAAATGCTGGGCTGGATGAAGCACAAGCTGGAATCAAGATTTCTGGGAGAAATATCAATAACCTCAGATATGCAGATGACACCACCCTTATGGCAGAAAGCAAAGAAGAACCAAAGAGCCTCTTGATGAAAGTGAGAGAGGAGAGTGAAAAAGTTGGCTTAAAGCTCAACACTCAGATAATGAAGATCATGGCATCTGGTCCCATCACTTCATGGCAAATAGATAGGGAAACAGTGGCAACAGTGAGAGATTTTTATTTTTTTGGTCTCCAAAATCACTGCAGATGGTGATTGCTGCCATGAAATTAAAAGACACTCCTTGGAAGGAAAGTTATGAGCAACCTACATAGCATATTGAAAAGCAGAGACATTACTTTGCCAACAAAGGTCTGTCTAGTTAAAGCTATGGTTTTTCCAGTAGTCATGTATGGATGTGAGAGTTGGACTATAAAGAAAACTGAGCACCAAAGAACTGATAGTTTTGAACTGTGGTGTTGGAAGAAACTCTTGAGAGGCCCTTGAACCACAAGGAGATCCAACCAGTCCATCCTAAAGTAAATCAGTTCTGAATGTTCATTGGACAGACTGATGCTAAAGCTGAAACTCCAATACTTTGTCCACCTGATGCGAAGAGCTGACTCATTTGGAAGACCCTGATGCTGGGAAAGATTGAAGGTGGGAGGAGAAGGGAATGACAGAGGATGAGACGGTTGGATGGCATCACCAACTCAATGGACATGGGTTTGAGTAAATTCCAGGATTTGTTGATGGACAGGGAGGCCTGGCATGCTGCAGTCCATGGGGTCGCAGAGTTAGACACGACTGAGCGAGTGAACTGAACTGAACTAGATATTTAATTTCTCAGTATTCTATCCTAGAATCTTTTTCTCTTCATGTTCATCGTGTTGTTTGCCATCTATGTGCCAGTGATCCTGGTTTATATCTATAGCTCACATTTATCTCCTGAGTTTCAGATTCATGTATTTAAATACATCTCCTCTTTGATGTCTCAAGGGAACTTAAAGTTTGATGATAAAAATTGAGCTTATTATGTTACAAGACTGGATTCTGCTCTCACTGTTCTTTTATTTCAGCAAATGGCACTGCATCTATCTAGTTGCAAAAGACAAAGGACTGTTTCTCCTAAAAATTTTAGTTCATCCTTTGCTAAATTCTGTCTACATCACCTCTTGACTATTTCTTAAGTTTGTCTAGGTCTCTCCAGTTTACAATTTCCATTAAAGTTGAAGCTACAATCCATTCTTCTGGATTGATATGATAACTTAAAATTTGATTTTTTTTACTTTGATTCAATTTCCATCCATTCTCCTTGTTAGCACCAGAATGGTGTTAACATGGATAGGTGCTCGTGTTCAGTTCAGTTCAGCTGCTCGGTTGTGTCTGACTCTTCGTGACCCCATGGACAGCAGGACGTCAGGCCTCCCTGTCCATCACCAGCTTCCAGAGCTTACTCAAACTCATGTCCTTTGAGTCGGTGATGCCATCCAACCATCTTATCCTCTGTCGTCCCCTTCTCCTCNGCTCGTGTTCAGTTCAGTTCAGCTGCTCGGTTGTGTCTGACTCTTCGTGACCCCATGGACAGCAGGACGTCAGGCCTCCCTGTCCATCACCAGCTTCCAGAGCTTACTCAAACTCATGTCCTTTGAGTCGGTGATGCCATCCAACCATCTTATCCTCTGTCGTCCCCTTCTCCTCCCACCTTCAATCTTTCCCACCATCAGGGTCTTTTCTAAGGAATCAGTTCTTTATATCAGGTGACCAAACTATTGGAGCTTTAGCTTCACCATCAGTCCTCCTAATGAATATTCAGGACTGATCTCCTTTAGGATGGACTGGTTGGATCTCCTTGCCGTCTAAAGGACTCTCAAGAGTCTTCTCCAACACCACAGTTCAAAAGCATCAATTCTTCGGCACTCAGGTTTCTTTATAATTCAACTCTCACATCCATACATGACTACTGGAAAAACAATAGCTCTGCCACATGCTAGCTATGCTCATGCTATGTCCTAATTAAAACCCTTTCATCATTTTCTAGTGTCTTTAGGCTGGAATACAAAATTGCTAGCCTGTTGTAATATGTCCTCTGTTATTTGCTATCTGCCTATATTTTCATCCTCATGTTTCACAGTTTTCTCCCATCACTGTTATCATCTTTCATGGCCGCACTTCCCATTTGAGTCTCTTCCTATATTGCCCACCATGTAGCTCCCAAGCATCTTTAAGAACTTGATCAGGTAATAACCTCCTCAGGGAGATCTTTTCTGATCTTTCAGACTACATTAGGATCTCTTGTAACATGCTCTCAAAGCACATTAATTTTTATTCATGGTTCAGTTCAGTCACTCAGTCGTGTCTGACTCTTTGCAACTCCATGAATCACAGCACGCCAGGCCTTCCTGTCCATCACCATCTCCCGGAGTTTACTCAGACTCACGCCCATCGAGTCCGTGATGCCATCCAGCCATCTCATCCTCTGTTGTCCCCTTCTCCTCCTGCCCCCAATCCCTCCCAGCATCAAATGAGTCAACTCTTCTCATGAGGTGGCCAAAGTACTGGAGTTTCAGCTTTAGCATCATTCCTTCCAAAGAAATCCCAGGGCTGATCTCCTTTAGAATGGACTGATTGGATCTCCTTGCAGTCCAAGGGACTCTCAAGAGTCTTCTCCAATACCACAGTTCAAAAGCATCAATTCTTCAGCACTCAGCCTTCTTCACAGTCTAACTCTCACATCCATACATGACCACAGGAAAGACCATAGCCTTGACTAGACAGACCTTTGTTGGCAGAGTAATGTCTCTGCTTTTGAATATACTATCTAGGTTGGTCATAACTTTTCTTCCAAGGAGTAAGCGTCTTTTAATTTCATGGTACTACATATATAATTTGATTATATTTTTATTCATGAAACTTTTTGTTATTAAGTATTTTGCTTATCTAAATGGTACAGTTCAAAGGGGCTCACTGTCTTATGCATAGAACCTGGCACAGTAAATCTTGGGCCCACATAAGTGTAAATATTCAATACATTAAAAAATAATCAGGGAAAACAGGCCATGTCAAAGCATTTCCTACTACATATATAATTTGATTATATTTTTATTCATGAAACTTTTTGTTATTAAGTATTTTGCTTATCTAAATGGTACAGTTCAAAGGGGCTCACTGTCTTATGCATAGAACCTGGCACAGTAAATCTTGGGCCCACATAAGTGTAAATATTCAATACATTAAAAAATAATCAGGGAAAACAGGCCATGTCAAAGCATTTCCTTCACCAAAACCACTTAGACATTTCACACATGTACCAAATTTTAATACCAGAGTTTAACAACTCTAACTCAATCATATTCTATTATCTAATTTAGGGAATACTAAATTACAAATAGAAAAGCTTTTTTATTAGCAATGAAGACCAGAAAGCCATACAATAGGTTTTGTTTCTGACACATGTATTCCTCTGTATTTCCCCTTAAATAGAAAGACTAAATTAGAGCCCACTAATATGAATTCCATTATGTCTGCTAACATGTTTTAACAGTTTTAACATATCGAGTGGGATTTCACCTGATTCCACATTCTACTGTCAAAAGAAACTGAAGGAGTTCTCTATGAAAGGCTTTAATACTTATTTAAAAATAAATGGCTTATGCAATGAGACTTAAGACAAAGTTATACCTCACTATTATTTTATTTTTTTAATTAATTTTTTATTGATTTTTTTTAAATTTTACTTTACAATACTGTATTGGTTTTGCCATACATTGACATGACTCCACCATGGGTGTACATGAGCTCCCAAACATGAACCTCCCTCCCACC
>SJYX01019059.1:61052-93776 GCA_006410675.1 Oreotragus oreotragus | reverse complement strand
CTTTTCTTCCAAGGAGTAAGCGTCTTTTAATTTCATGGTACTACATATATAATTTGATTATATTTTTATTCATGAAACTTTTTGTTATTAAGTATTTTGCTTATCTAAATGGTACAGTTCAAAGGGGCTCACTGTCTTATGCATAGAACCTGGCACAGTAAATCTTGGGCCCACATAAGTGTAAATATTCAATACATTAAAAAATAATCAGGGAAAACAGGCCATGTCAAAGCATTTCCTTCACCAAAACCACTTAGACATTTCACACATGTACCAAATTTTAATACCAGAGTTTAACAACTCTAACTCAATCATATTCTATTATCTAATTTAGGGAATACTAAATTACAAATAGAAAAGCTTTTTTATTAGCAATGAAGACCAGAAAGCCATACAATAGGTTTTGTTTCTGACACATGTATTCCTCTGTATTTCCCCTTAAATAGAAAGACTAAATTAGAGCCCACTAATATGAATTCCATTATGTCTGCTAACATGTTTTAACAGTTTTAACATATCGAGTGGGATTTCACCTGATTCCACATTCTACTGTCAAAAGAAACTGAAGGAGTTCTCTATGAAAGGCTTTAATACTTATTTAAAAATAAATGGCTTATGCAATGAGACTTAAGACAAAGTTATACCTCACTATTATTTTATTTTTTTAATTAATTTTTTTAAATTGAAGGACAATTGCTTTACAGAATTTTGCTGTTTTCTGTCAAACCTCAATACGAATCAGCCATAGGTATGCATACATCCCCTTCTTTTGAACCTCCCTCCCATCTCCCACCCCATCCCACCCCTCTAGGTTGATACAGAGCCCCTGTTTGAGTTTCCTGAGCCATACAGTAAATTCCTGTGGGCTGTTTATTTTACGTATGGTAATGTAAGTTTCTCTTATGCAATGGGACTTAAGACAATGTTATATCACAGTATTATTTTAGAAGAAACCTAGAGAATAGGGTAGAATTGAATAATATGGCAGTTATTAAAACACTTTAGAAATTGTCATTAAAAAAACACACAGGAAGTTTGAAAGAAAACTGCTTTCCATTAAAATCTCCTCCATCTCTCCCACTCACCCTATTACCACTTCAGGGACACATCGAGTGTACCCAGGCCAGTTTAAATTAAACACATCAATCATCCTAAGGGTCAAGAATTACCTAATGCTATGATGAATGATTCCTGTGACTTAGCTTTTCGGCTTTGCTCTTTGAAGATTTTCTATCCATGTGCATTTATTTTCTGGACTGAGGCAATCAGTTTGATGCAAAGTTGAAAAAGGCAGTTGCTTATGTTTTGTTCAGCATATCTCCAGAGTAGCCTGCTACGTAGTGCTTGGCATTCCTACCGTCAGGATTATTTCTCTGAATGAAGATTTATGAACAGAAGGTTCCTATTTGGATTTAAATACATTTTCTTAGAGGGGTGCTAAGATAAACAGCCAATCGTAATTAATAAATAAATCTGAGGACTAAAGTGCCTTTCAAGAGAGAAGTTATGAAAAATTAAAGCCAAAGGCAGGTATATTTTAATGGTAGGCTGGATAAGAACCTTCTGAAGCATGAGGTCATGGCTTCTGATTATTAGCATCCTGAGAGTAAAGAGGAAATTGGAGGTCACTAAGAACCTAAGGGTGGGTGAGTATAGAAAATACTGTAGAAAGTGGGTTTTAAGTAGAGGTCAGGGAGATCTTGGGCAAATACCTTCTCCTTAAGCCTGGTTTTATTTTTTTATTTTTATTTTTTTTTAAGAGGGCAGCCAAAGTAATTTTACTCAGGAAGATATTATTTCATACATAGACATGTCAGAAACAGCANAAGGGTGGGTGAGTATAGAAAATACTGTAGAAAGTGGGTTTTAAGTAGAGGTCAGGGAGATCTTGGGCAAATACCTTCTCCTTAAGCCTGGTTTTATTTTTTTATTTTTATTTTTTTTTAAGAGGGCAGCCAAAGTAATTTTACTCAGGAAGATATTATTTCATACATAGACATGTCAGAAACAGCATAAGCAAGAAAAGATTACTCCAATTTTTAACATTTTTTTAGCTTATTTCAACAGCCACAAACGATTTCAATCCTAAGTAGCACATAATTCAGATTTCCTTTTAAGAG
Source organism: Oreotragus oreotragus (assembly GCA_006410675.1). Classification (NCBI taxonomy): domain Eukaryota; kingdom Metazoa; phylum Chordata; class Mammalia; order Artiodactyla; family Bovidae; genus Oreotragus; species Oreotragus oreotragus. Next base: position 91,656 of record SJYX01019059.1, on the reverse strand, counting down.
TTTCTCAATTTAAAGACATGAAATCATTTGTTAATGTGGGTGTTGTAAACCTCACATTGCAGTTTGAATCTTTACTTCTCAATGCCCACTTTAATGCTAACTATTTGAGGACACCATCTGATTATATCATTGTTTTTACTTGTGTATAGGCGCTAATATCTTTCTATTGTGCTGCAGAACGGCTTGCTTTAGTAGAATTCTACGTATTTCAAGAATTGCTTTGCAAAGAAAGCAAAGAAAAGCTTTAAATTCTTCATAAAAGCAATGTTCTTCATTTATTTGTTAACAGAACATTAATGTTACCTACCTTATCTAAAAGAGTTCTTTTTTTTCCAGTCCACAGTTCATAGAATGAAAAAACCACCACTTATTTTAAATGAGTTTCTGTATAACTATCAAATGAATTAATTTTTACCTTTGTGTCTTTGTAACCCTGGTTTTATTTTAGTACACTAAACTGCTGCAAAAATATTAAACAACCTTTTTTTTTTCCCAATCAAATTACAGATAATACTTTTTTAAAGTGAGAGGATCTGAGACTAAATAAACAGAATATTGCTTTTTGAGGTAATTTTACTTTCAAAAGGGACTTAATGGGAGTTTTAGAGTTAGAATAGACGTGGTAATTATATGTTTTCTGCAATCTGACTGGTTAAGTGTTCATGCATAGCTGAACAAAGGATGAAGTGAACTCGTTTAAATGAATGGCTTGAAATTTATACCCCAAGCCTCAGTGGAAGCATGGAGCATCTGAACATGTCTTCTTTTTATATTTTTGGTGATGGAAAATTAATATGTAGTTTCCGTTATCAGTGTCTGTCATGCTTTGTCTGGAATAAGAAAAAAAAAAAAGCATTGAAGCGCTACCTGGGAAAATGGTGGGCTGCTTTAATTCAGCTGAAAGGGTGGAAAGCCCATGAAATAAGCATAGGATGGGCCGTAGGTGTTGAATATAGTTATTCTGTAAATATTTGGACTCCTTCCTAGTTTGGTTACTGAGGCAGCCATTTGCTTGACTGAATGGTCTTTGAAAAACCTTCCATTTAATGAAAGATATTTCTTGTTGCTGCCAGGTAATTTCTATCATCAATGTGTTTGGAAACAGCAGACTCAGTATGCATAGCTGGCTGGAAGGAGAGTGTTTCTTTAATCATCTAAATTGACTTTCTTTTCTCTCCTCATCAATCTATATAAAAGATGGACACAAAAGAGGACCAGAGACCGGTCTTGAAGTATTCACTTTTTTCTGCTCTAAACAGTTTCCAATCAGTCTTTTAGCATCACGTGGACTTTTATCAATCATATTCTTAACCAGGCATACAAGCTGCCAAGCCTCAGAACCAGCCTCGCCCACCTGGCCTGGTTTTATATCTTTTCATGTGTAGACTTCAGTCCTGCCTGACTCCAGCAATTTCTTAGAACTGCTGTTAAATCAATTTGACTTCTGCTTTAACCTTGCCACCTGCTTCCTTTGCACCATATAGTGACTTTCCAAATGTCCTTCAAATTTGGACCAAGATTCTACTTTAAATCTCTTTATACAAATCTGTGATTCTTCTGATCCTTTTGTTGTTTGCTTTTAATTATCTCAGTCAAATTTCTTGCTTTCCTCCAGGACCACTGCTTGTAAAGCTTGTCAAACTCTCTACCTTCCATCATTTAAACAGCTACTGTCCCAGGTTGAAGAAAGTTTCCTCCAACCAATTAAAGGTATAATAGTCATTTCCTGAGACATAACTTCCAAGATTTGATCAAGGGTGCATGTATGCACATAGTAAGCATTATTCTAATTATATTTACATATATAAATTTCAGATTCCTATGATTGTGAATTCAGTTAGCCAAGTATTGTACCTTTATTTCTATCTATACTTTAAGCACTATTATGGATGTGAGAGTTGGACTGTGAAGAATGCTGAGCACCAAAGAATTGATGCTTTTGAACTGTGGTGTTGGAGAAGACTCTTGAGAGTCCCTTGGACTACAAGGAGATCCAACCAGTCAATCCTAAAGGAGATCAGCCCTGGGTGTTCATTGGAAGGACCGATGCTAAAGCTGAAACTCCAGTACTTTGGCCACCTCATGCGAAGAAATGACTCATTAGAAAAGACGCTGATGCTGGGAAGGATTGGGGGCAGGATTGACAACAGAGGATGAGATGGCTGGATAGCATCACTGACTCGATGGACATGAATCTGAGTGAACTCTGGGGGTTGGTGATGGACAGGGAGGCCTGGTGTGCTGCGATTCATGGGTCACGAAGAGTCGGACACAACTGAGCGACTGAACTGAACTGAATTGTCAACTAAACAAAAGAAAACTCACGCAAGAATAAAAGCCATGAGTCAAATTTATTCAGTGTCTTAGACTAGAGCCCAGGAGACAGCCTCTCAGAGGCCTTTGGAAACTTCTCTGAAGGGGTAAGGTGGGGCAGTTAGTATGCACGCGGTTTAGGTGAAGAGAATATGCAAATCAAACATAGATCTCAGTAGAAGGTTGTGACTAGTCACAAGGGACAGATATCTTCAGTTGCCTTCAGCTTTACTGGTCGTTAGTATTAATACATGTTTTTTGGAGAAATGTCTGTTGAACTCTTTTCCTAGTTTTTGTTTCTTTCTGTTAGATTTTAAGAATTGTTTTATATTCTAGATACTAGACCCTTATCTGATACATGGTTTGCAAATATTTTCTCTGCTCTTTGTCTTTTGATAGAGAAGGCATGCTTTATCTGTTTTAGTGAGAAGAATGATGAAGGAAGGGTTATAGAAAATTTTTATTTGAAAGCCACATTATTCTTTGTTTTCCAGATATAGGCATGTATTGGGTAGATATAACTACATTATTTATTCAGACTCTCATGTGTCCTATGGGGTTTGGGGTTTGTTCCATAAACATGAAAAGGTGCTAAGTAGCCCACCTGTTTTTTCATGGTATTAAAGTATATTTATATTTTTTTAGGTGTCAGTGCCCCTTCTTAAGATGGAAATTATGGTCCGGTGTTCCTCATTCAAACCAATGGAATTATTTATGAAACCATATTACATTTCAGTGAGCCATTTTCATTATCAGCACTCAGGAACTTTGAGATCAACTTACATTTAACAGCTATCATTAGATTACAGCTGTGACATATATTAAAATAGTGAATTCATTCCCAAGGTGTTCAGCTCTTCTCCATCAACCTTGGATCTCCATTAGTTTTCTGAATACAAATTCCTAATGTCATTGTAGTATGATAATTCTGAAATACTGTGTGGAGAAAAGATTAAAAAATAATCAGACTGCAGACATTGTACAAAGCGCCATTTTTTAAAAGGCAGAGAATCTATAATTTATGACTGCATATCTGTTTCTCCTTGAGGAATTTATGAGAGAAAGGCAACTTTTATTTATTTAGTTTTGTTTTAGAACTAAAGTTTTTGATCAGCGAAGGGTGGAAGTTCAACAGGATGGAAACGTCAGTGAATCCCTAAAGCACCCCACTGACATTCTAAGACAGAACTAGTAAAGGTCTCCTTTTCTGATGTCTCTTTCAAAAGAATGTATTATCAAAATGTCACCTATTTGGAATATGCATCTTTACTCTGTGTCCATCCATCTATAGGTCTCACAGGGCTCTGTGGAGATTTGTAACTGGGTTTTCATATTTCCAGTGGCTGTTTCCCTCCGAGGAGGTCAGTGAGATGCACTGCAAACTTTCAGTGACTGACTTTAATAACAGGCCCCTGCTGTTCAAATTTCTTTAAGTAGTGTTTGCAAACACATACACACACACACACACACACCCCACACACACTCTAAGTTGATTTTCCAGGTTAAGCTGATCCTGGTCAAGTATGTGGTCTAGAGGCTTTGAATTTACTTAGTGCTTTCCTTGGGTCAAATAAATAGTGCAGCATTTTTTCTGTCTTTAACATGAAGATTATAAAAATCTCAAAATCCTAGAGTTTTAATAAATTGTAGCAAATATGTGGTTTGATCAGTTTATCTTCTAGCTGATTCTTATTTGTGGGGAAACTCATTACATCCTGGGAGAAATAAATGTTTTAGCCACTTCAAATGCATCTTTAGCCTCTCCAAATGCATTTACACACACACACAGAAAACTCTTAATTATTTTATGATGTGAGTAATATGATTTTAGGGATGTTATTCATGGCTCTGTTTCAGAGGAAGGCACTCAGACTTAGAGTAAGTAATTTGCTCAAGAAAAGGGATTCAGTTCTGGGCAGTCCAGTTTCAGAATCCACTTTCTTAACTACTTTCATAAGCTGCTTGTCAGTGATATGAATCATGCATTTATAAAACCACTTGTACATACTTCAATCATTTACCTTATTTTTTTTGAGACCCACATAATCGCTAAATTCATAAACAAAACCAAATACCTCCCTCCCCCAAATACTCCCTCCATATAGAAGTCAAAGAGATGGAAACACTTCTCTTAAAACCAGTTTTCTATATGAGAGACTTAGAGTTTTCAAATGAAATTACCTTCCATAATTATTCTGCTGCTGATGGTATTGTGTGGAATGATTTACATATTAATTCTTAAAACAGGATCACTATTCAAACAGCATCCTCAAGGAATAACTTTTCCATATCCAGACTCTTCCAAGTATTGCCTTAAATATAAAAACTATTTTTAAAAATTATGTAAGGGGACTTCAGTTATTATTATACAACAAATGATTGAGAGCTGTGCTCTCGTAGGGTCTTTCCTGACTACTCAGTGGTAAAGAATCCACCTGCAATGCAAGAGACATGAGTTTGACCCCTGGTTTGGGAGGATCCCCTGGAGAAGAGAATAGCAACTCACTCCAGTATTCTTGGCTGGAGAATTCCATGGACAGAGGAGAGCCGGCTGGGGGTGGGGGTAGGGGCGCTGCACGGGGCTACAGTCCATGGTGTTGCAAAGTCAGACATGACTTAGCAACTGAACAACACCATCCTAATGCAACCTGTCAATCATCCTCTCACTTATTTCAGAGCTCTGAATTTTCCAGCTCTGAAACGGGAGTTAAAGAGACAAAGATTCCAGGAAGAAGAGAACTTTCTTCTTCTTAGTGCTACCTCCTTGTGTTTGGATCGCTATCACTCTCTAGTTCTTCTGAGACCTCTACCACCATCTATTTCTCCCTATCTCTCTTTCTTTATTTCCCTTCCTTGTTTGTAGCTTCCTTTACCACATAAATATGTTTAGCTTGATCTCATCTTAAGAAAAATATCTTCCTCAACCCAGTAATTTCTTTAACATCATTTCTTATCTACACAATCCTTTAGCAAGAGTTTGGCCTGTACTTGCTATTTCATTTTCCCTTCCACCTTTTCTTTTCTCAACTCATTATAAATGGGCTGTGTTACCCCTACTTTACTGAGAGGCCTCCATTGTTGCTTCCTAATTGCTTTTTTACTACCAAATACCAAACCAATTCTTTTCAGTTCTATCTTAATTAACTTATTCCAACTAAATACACTTTAAAATTCTTAGTGTCTTCAAAAATCCAGTCTTCTAATTCTTCTACATTTCAGACTGCCTTCTTAGTTTTCCTGAAAGTCACCTCTTCATTTGTTCTACAAATGTTACTGTCCTGCAGAATTTTGTCCTTGGTTCTCCTAATTCTACAAACTTGTAATCATCAAACCATCTGGAATAGTGGGATTATCTTTTACACAAAGTACTTAAGGAAGAACTTAAATATTGTATCTGTATTTTACCTAAGATACCATGTTTTCCTTTACCTCCTAGTTAATATCCAACTTTTCCACCCAGGAATCAAACCCAGGTCTCCTGCATTGCAGGCAGATTCTTTCCCAACTGAGCTACAATGGAAACCCGATCTCTTTTACCTCCTATTTAATATCGATTTACCTATAGGCTGCATTTTTATCCTATCTGACTTTAGGAAGCTCATACCTCCAAGCTATTCTGTTGTTGCTGTTCAGTTGCTATGTCACTGTCGGACTCTTTGCATTCCAATGGACTGCAGCACACCAGTCTTCCTTGTCCTTCCCTATCTCCCAGGGTTGCTCAGATTCATGTCCATTGAGTTGGTGATGTTATCTAACCATCTCATCCTCTGCTGCACCCTTCATTTTTGCCTTCAGTCTTTCCCAGCATCAGGGTCTTTTCCAGTGAGTCAGCTCTTTTCATCAGGTGGCCAAAGTATTGGAGCTNTCCATTGAGTTGGTGATGTTATCTAACCATCTCATCCTCTGCTGCACCCTTCATTTTTGCCTTCAGTCTTTCCCAGCATCAGGGTCTTTTCCAGTGAGTCAGCTCTTTTCATCAGGTGGCCAAAGTATTGGAGCTTCAGCATCAGTCCTTCCAATGAATACTGAGTTCATTTCCTTTCGGGTTGACTGGTTTGATCTCCTTGCAGTCCAAGAGACTCTCAAGAGGCTTCTCTAGCACCATAGTTTGAAAGCTTCAGTTCCTTGTTGCTCCACCTTCTTTATGGTCCAGCTCTCACATCCATGCATAACTCCTGGAAAAATCATAGCTTTGACTATACTGACTAATAAATATCCTCAAAAAAACCTTAAATTGATACTTATTATTTCCTGTTTGGGACTTATACTTTGTTAACTTGGCTACCAAATCACTGCTTCTGCATTTCATAGCTATGATCATCAGATCCCTTCCCCCCACACTTGACATTTGTCCTGCTTTTCCCTGGCACCATCCTGCTGGCTGCTCCTCTACTCAGGTCTCGTCAGACACCATCTTGCTTGGACCCACTCATCCTGTTAAAGTTCTTGCTTCATTGACTCTTGGGAAAGGCTAAAATAATCTCCTCTATCAAAATATCTCTTTAGGGCAAATGTCTTCTCTCCAATGTATGAGAAATTCTTTTGGTTTATTATTGAAAACATTTTCCCCCCTTTTTCCTCCACCTGTACCTTCTGGCCTAGGTTGAGCCTGAGACTTATCTTGCAAAAATAAAATACCATTAAAGTGCTCCCATTCAAAAGAACATTCTCCACCAAAGAGACATGCTGCCTTTGTATCTTAAAGTGTGGAAAGAACTACAGATTTTTGAATTGTGCTGTTTCCTAACTTCACTGAGGGATGATACCTAGGTTGTATGAAGCCTCTTAACATACTAGTAGCTAAAATCTTGAAATACTTCCATACTAGTTAATAGGCACTGCCTGCACCCTACTGCCACACTCCTTCCCCACAATGTCCTGCTTCACATCCCCTGCACTAGAGAACCTGAAGACTTGACACCACAGGGCGGCTCTGGGCACCGGCACCTCCTCCCAGCTGGCCTCACCTGGTGTTCCCATTAAGCTGTTTGTTAAATATATTGAAAACCATCCCCATAGTACACATTTCTGACAGCTTGTTGGACAGCAGGAGACTTACTGTTTTCCCTCCATTCTCATTCTCCGAACAAACAAAAATAACCAACGTACGTAAGAAGCACAGAAGTAATCTACTTTGGTTTTCCTTCTTTATCCTTCAGTAAATTGAAACACCCTCAGTAAGCCAAACGGTTTTCTTATCTTACCTTGAAGACTCAAATCCCAAGTGATCTAAGTTCAGTCCAATTTACTTCTCTAGCTTCTTCAAACCCACTCCGTTCTCTTTACCTTGTCAATCTTCTTAAGACACTACACAGATTGGTTGATCCATGTGCTGTATCGTAACTCATGCCCCTCTCTCCAGTCTTGTCCCTTTAAAACTCATCTTTCACAGACCTACCAAGGGACTCTGCCAAAAACCCAGATATATCTCTGACTTGTTTAAACATTACAGTGATGCCCCATTTCCTACATGCCTCTTTGCCTTGAAATTAAAAGCATTCCATAATCTGGCCAACTGTGTCTTTTGTGTTTCTCTCATATTTACACCGAGTCCTACCTTTGCTAAGCTGCTCGTGACAAAGTCTTTGGCCTCAAAATCCCTTTCTTCATCTTTCTTTTCTGTGCTCTGTTGCTCATCCTTCAAGGATCAGCTTAAGTATCACCTTTTCTCTGCAGCCTTCCTCTATTTTTATTTTTTTTCACCTATTTTTTTATCTTTTCATACCACAGTTACAAAGGTAATAGTCAGTTTTGTACCTCTTTATTCATTTCTCTCTCTTCCACTTGGTCTACAATATTTGAGGACAAGGCTTTTATCTTAATCTTGATTTCCACGATGACTAGCATGTTGCCTGGAACTTTAATTACTGACAGACTGAACAAATAAAATTAGACATATCTTTCATTCTGGAATTTGAACACAAAGGACAGTATTTATGAATTAATTTTCTAGAACTTGAAATTTGGCTTTCTCCCCACTAAGTATTCTGGATAATCACCTCAATCTTGTTTCCCTTGCATAGTTTATAGCACTTGGAAAGGTGAAGTTGCTCAAGGTGAGGTGGGTGATCACAGCTAAATATGTAAGTGATTCTCTCTTGTGTTTGGAATTTTCTAAATTAATTTTGCTACACAGATATAGGCTCATACTCAAATGAAATGAAAAAAAAAAGATTGTCTTTTTGAAATGTAAGCTGTTAAAACAGGGATATACATTTAGATAAGTGGAAGGATTTCTTTTTGTGTGTTGGAGCTAAAGTAAAAACTGATGGCAAAATAATGCCTGATCACATTCAGAATTATTTCTTCTATTAGTGTCTACCAAATAAAAACCTATTCCTCTGCTCTTGGTGTGGTGGTAGTTTAGTTGATAAGCTGTGTCCGACTCTTGTAACCCCATGGACTATAGCCCTCCAGGCTCCTCTGTCCATGGGATTCTCCAGGCAAGAATACTGGAGGGGGTTGCCATTTCCTTCTCCAGGGGATCTTCCCAACCCAGGAATCAAACCTGGTCTCCTGCATTGCATGCAGATTCTTTACTGACTGAGCTACATAACAGTTTCTAGAGATTAGAATAGAAATTATTTTTCTAGACATGACTGTATTATTTATATAGACCCTGGACTAGTCTTTGCAATGATTTCTTATTTTCTCCAGATTATGTATTTCAGTATTTAGTCTTTGGCTCTCCTGTTGTAACTTTACAGCAAAGACGTGTGAAATGGGGGGAAAAGCAAACTCAAACAGAGTGTACAGACGGCTGGCAACACGTGCAAAGACGCTCAGCGTCACTCAGCACCAGAGAAACACAAATCAAGACCACAGTGAGGGACCACTTCACGCCAGCCAGAATGGCTGCGATCCAAACGTCTGCAAGCAAGAAATGCAGGAGAGGGTATGGAGAAAAGGGAACCCTCTTACACTGTTAGTGGGAATGCAAACTAGTACAGCCACACTGGAGAACAGTGTGGAGATTCCTTCAAAAACTGGAAATAGAACTGCCTTATGACCCAGCAATCCCACTGCTGGGCATACACACCGAGGAAACCAGAACTGAAAGAGACACGTGTACCCCAGTGTTCATCACAGCACTGTTTATAATAGCCAGGACATGGAAACAACCTAGATGTCCATCAGCAGACGAATGGATAAGAAAGCTGTGGTACATATACTCAATGGAGTATTACTCAGCCATTGAAAATAATACATTTGAATCAGTTCTAATGAGATGGATGATACTGGAGCCGATTATACAGAGTGAAGTAAGCTAGAAAGAAAAGCACCAATATAGTATACTAACCCATCGGAGAAGGCAATGGCACCCCACTCCAGTACTCTTGCCTGGGAAATCCCATGGACAGAGGAGCCTTGTAGGCTACAGTCCATGGGGTCACTAAGATCGGACACGACTGAGCGACTTCCCTTTCACTTTTCACTTTCATGCATTGGAGAAGGAAATGGCAACCCACTCCAGTGTTCTTGCCTGGAGAATCCCAGGGACGGGGGAGCCTGGTGGGCTGCCGTCTATTGGATCGCACAGAGTTGGACACGACTGACGCGACTTAGCAGCCGCAGCAACCGGTATATATGGAATTTAGAAAGATGGTAATGATAAGCCTGTATGTGAGACAGCAAAAGAGACATAGATGTATACAACAGTTTTTTGGACTCTGTGGGAGAAGGTGGGATGATTTGGGAGAATGGCATTGAAACATGTATAATATCATATGTGAAATGAATCGCNATATATGGAATTTAGAAAGATGGTAATGATAAGCCTGTATGTGAGACAGCAAAAGAGACATAGATGTATACAACAGTTTTTTGGACTCTGTGGGAGAAGGTGGGATGATTTGGGAGAATGGCATTGAAACATGTATAATATCATATGTGAAATGAATCGCCAGTCCAGGTTCAATGCATGATACAGGATGCTCAGGGCTGGTGCACTTGGATGACCCAGAGGGATGGTATGGGGAAGGAGGTAGGAGGGGGACTCAGGATGGGGAACATGTGTACACCCCTGGTGGATTCATGTTGATGTATGGCAAAATCAATATAATATTGTAAGTAATTAGCCTCCAATTAAAATAAATATATATTAAAAAATAAGTAAAGTCAATATAAAAAAACAGTATTTTATTCAACACGAGGCAAAAGATGACAATAAAATGGATTTTAAATTATAATTAGAATATATTTGTCATATTAAAATGACTTTGAATTGTTCATTTAATATATGAATAATATTTCCTTACAGTAGTTGAGATCTTTAATAAATATTTTCTTTTGAGACAATGTTCATTGTTAAACATACTGCATAGTAGACTCTTGAACAATGTGGGTTTGAACTGCATGGGTCTACTTAACGTGTTTCAATAAATAGGTACAATGCTATTTATAATACTATAGTACTATAGTGCACAGTCCTGAGGAGGGCACAGCAACCCACTCCAGTATTCATGCCTAGAGAATCCCATGGACAGAGGAGCCTGGAGAGCTACAGTCTGTAGGGTGGCAAAGGGTCAGACACTAAAACAGTTGAGCATGCATGCTTGCGCTATACAGTCCTATCGTTGGTTGAATTCATGGGTGCAGAAACAGAGGTATAGGAGGTTGACTAAAAATTATTCCTAGATTTTGGGGTTTTTTGATTGTATTGTCAGTCAGCACCTCTAACCCCTGTGTTGTTCAAGGGTCAATTGTATTTTCAATGCTGTTAGTTTCTATTATTCAGTACTATTAATAGTGAATTTTAGATCAAGCTTCCTGATGGAATAATAAGAGAAAAAGGTTTATGGAGTGAACCAAAATGACCTTTTTAGATTGGACTTCTATTTGATTGTATTTTGCCTAGTGATAATCTTCTCTTCAGATTTTGCAGCCTGTGATATATGAGAGCTTTATAATGCTAAAATAACATTGTTATCTTATGAAATAAAAATGAAAGTCTATTGGGAATTTGATCCCAATTTCTTCTTCCTTCTCCACCCTCTGAGTGTGTTTGCTTGTCACCTTGTGATGATAAGAAGATTCTGAAAAAAAAAAAAAAAAGAGAGAGTATAAAAATAGAGGATAAAGGGCTTTCTCCTTTTGAGATTATTTCTTTTTGTTTTGATAAAGTCACCTTTCTATGGAGCACTTATCCTTTCTCAGCCAGAACTGTACCATATGTATATGTTGAACCTTATGCTAAGCAGAAGGAGATGACTTAGATCATTGGTTAAGGGTAATGAGAGAACCATGACTGGAGTAGACAGACATCATCCTCTGGAGCAACTAAACCTCTTTGATGTCAAAATATCTTCACTCACCCAAAGAAAACTCTAATTTGAAAAGGTATATGCACCTCTGTTTTCATAGCAGCCCCTCCACAATAACCAAGACAGGCAAAGAACATGAAAGTCCATTGGCAGATGAATGAAGTAAGAGAAGTGATATACTACATAATGGAATACCTCCATGAAAAAGCATGAAACAATGTCATTTGTAGCAGCATGGATGGGACTAGAGATTTTCATGATAAGTGAAGAAAGTCAGAAAGACGAATACTGTATGATATCACTTATATGTGAAATCTAAAATGTGACACGAATGAAGTTACCTATTTAACAGGAACAAACTCATGGGCATAGAAAACAGACTTGTGGCTGTCAAGATGAGGTAAGGGAGAGCAGGACTGGGAGTTTGCAATTAGCAGGTGCAAACTCTTTTACATAGCGTGGGTCGACGATCGGTCCTTCCTCAATATCTTGTGATAAACCATAAGGAAAAGAATATGAAATTATATATATATATATATATGTATATAAACTGAGTCACTTTGCTGTATGGCAGAAATTAACACATTGTAAATCAACTATTCTTCAGTAAAATTTAAAAATCTTCATTCACAACTTGTATAACTAGAGTTTCTGTCAGTATGACTGAGGTTGAAGGTGGCATTTGTTGGAAAGGCAAAGAACAGATTTTCCTTGGAGGTGAGAATGTTAAGTGCAAATGGGGCTGAAGCTTCAGGGAAAGTTTGGGAAGACTTTGGTATTTCTCGTAGATAAAGTTTAAGACCTTATGACTAGAAATGCTGCTGTGAAAGATCAAAAGGAGTAAAAAGATATAGGCATTAGCATCTATCCTATTTAAATAAAATGCTTGTGTTTGATAGTTATGAAAAGAGCTTGAGTGGGCAAATAAAATGATAAGGTCTGGATTTACAAAGTCATTCTGATAGCTGATTTGTGAAGAATAGATTTAGGTGGCATGGGACTATAGCAATAAATCCAATTAGGAAGCTCATTAAGTAGCTTAGCTGAGGAATCATGAAGGCTAGAAATAAATCAGAAGCTGAGGATATAGCCATTGAGGGATAGATTCTCAAGATTGATAAGGCAAACTTAGAACACTTGAAGATTGATTGGATATGGTATATGAGGGAGAAAGAAAAGTTAGGTTTTGAGTTAGACAAATAGAAAAGTCCAGCAATACAATTAATTCTAAGAGAGGGAGAATAAGTTTGGTGAGAGAAAGATATTGGGTCCTTTGAGAGATGCTGAGTCTGAGATTATGCCATAAATTTGATGAATGTGTGTGCTATAAGACTCAATGGAACATATAAGGAGAAAGGTTTTATGAACTGGACACTGTAGTAAGTTAAAATTTTTAGCATTTTTGGCAACTTTAATCCAAAACTATTTCCCAGTTATCTTTGTTTCTTTCAGTAAGGATGAAAATCAGCAGAAAATTAAGAGGTCCACAGTGTATCTAAGAGCCTGATGGCATTATCTGAGAGACCTGCGGTTAACTGGCCCCAGTTCTAGTTCCAGAGGTCTCAATTCAGGAGAATACCTAGGCCAGGATGTGTTGTCCTGGGAGGGCTGTGGGCAACAGGGGTATTGAAGGAGAAGTAATTCTCTGGCTCATGTGCTCTGTGATCAGGCTACTGTTATGCTTACATGACTCCAAGATGGGTAAAGTGAACCCAGCTCAACTGAGGCAGTCCCGAGTGTGTATCCAGACCAGACTGTGTGCAGAATTGTTGCATTCTTGTGTACATAAAGCTGGGATGGAGGGTATAGCTAAACTTCCAGATGGTTTAGCGTGACATTGTTAGACATTATCTACAGTTGTGTAGCTCTAAGATCTAAGATCTTAAAGGTACCTATAAAGGTACCTATAAAGGTAGATGTTATAAGCTTATACCTTGTCCAGATTTTAGATGAAGATATTGATCTCTCATCAACAGGAAATTGGATTAAAGATTTATTAAAAATGGCCCTGCCCATCAGAACAAGACCCTATTTCCCCCTCAGTCAGTCTCTCCCATTAGGAAGCTTCCATAAGCTTCTTATCCTTCTCCATCAGAGGGCGGCAGAATGAAAGCCACAAAAATAGAAAGCTAACCAAACTGATAACATGGACCACAGCCTTGTCTAGCTCAATGAAACTATGAGCCATGATGTGCAGGGCCATCCAAGACGGAAGGGTCATGTCAGAGAGTTCTGACCAAATGTGGTCCACTGGAAAAGGAAGCGGCAAACCACTGCAGTATTCTTGCCTTGAGAACCCCATGAACAGTATGAAAAGGCAAATAGATTAGACACTGAAAGATGAACTTTCCAAGTGGTAGGTGCCCAATATGCTACTGGAGATCAATGGAGAAATAACTCCAGAAAGAATGAAGAGATGGAGCCAAAGCAAAAACAATACCCAGTTGTGGATGTGACTGGTGATGGAAGTAAAGTCTGATGCTGTAAGGAGCAATATTGCATAGGAACCTGGAATGTTAGGTCCATGAATCAAAGCAAATTGGAAGTGGTCAAACAGGATATGGTACGAAGTGAACATCAACATTTTAGGAATCAGTGAACTAAAATTGACTGGAAAGGGTGTATTTAACTCAGATGACCATTATATATACTACTGTGGGCAAGAATCCCTTAGAAGAAATGGAGTAGCCTCATAGTTAATTAAAGAGTCTGAAATGCAGTACTTTGATGCCATCTCAAAAATGACAGAATGATCTCTGTTCATTTCCAAAGCAAACTGTTCAATATAACAGTAATCCAAGTTTATGTCCCAACGTTTTAACTCAGATGACCATTATATATACTACTGTGGGCAAGAATCCCTTAGAAGAAATGGAGTAGCCTCATAGTTAATTAAAGAGTCTGAAATGCAGTACTTTGATGCCATCTCAAAAATGACAGAATGATCTCTGTTCATTTCCAAAGCAAACTGTTCAATATAACAGTAATCCAAGTTTATGTCCCAACGAGTAATGCTGAAGAAGCTGAAGTTGAACAGTTCTATGAAGACCTACAAGACCTTCTAAAACTAACACCCAAAAAAGATGTCCTTTTCATTATAGGGAACTGGAATGCAAAAACAGGAAGTCTAGAGATACCTGGAGTAACAGGCATTTTTGGCCTTGGAGTACAGAATTAAGCAGGTCAAAAGCTAACAGAGCTTTGCCAAGAGAATGCACTGGTCATAGCAAACACCATCTTCCAACAACACAAGAGAAGACTCTACACACGGACATCACCAGATGGTCAATACCAAAATCAGATTGATTATATCCTTTGTAGCCAAAGATTAAGAAACTCTATATAGTCAGCAAAAGCAGGACCGGGAGCTGACTGTGGCTCAGATCAGGAACTCCATATTGCTAAATTCAAATGTAAATTAAAGAAAGTGGGGAAAACCACTAGACCATTCAGGTAAGATATAAATCAAATCCCTTATAATTATACAGTGAAAGTGACAAATAGATTCAAGGGATTAGATCTGATAGAGTGCCTGAAGAACTATGGCAGGTGGTTTGTGACACTGTACAGGAGACAGTGATCAAGACTCTCTCCAAGAAAAAAAAAAATGCAAAAAGGCAAAATGGTTGTCTGAGGAGGCCTTAAAAACAGCTATGAAAGGAAGAGAAGTGAAAGGCAAAGGAGAAAAGTAATGATATACCCATTTGAATGCAGAGTTCCAAAGAATAGCAAGGAGAGATAAGAAAGCCTTCCTCAGCTATCAATGCAAAGAAATGGAGGGAAACAATAGAATGGGAAAGACTAGAGATATTTTAAGACTAGAGATATTTTCATGAAAATTAAAGATATCAAGGGAACATTTCATAGAAAGCTGAGTACAATAAAGGACAGAAATGGTATGGACCTAACAGAAAGAGGAGATATTAAGCAAAGGTGGCAAGAATACACAGAGGAACTGTACAAAAAAGTTCTTTATGGCCCAGATAACCACAATGGTGTGATCACTCACCTAGAGCCAGACATCTGGAATGTAAAGCTAGTGTAAGTATGGAATTCGAGTTGAGCTATTTCAAATTCTAAAAGATGATGCTGTGAAAGTGCTGCACTCAATATGCCAGCAAATTTTGAAAACTCTGCACTGGCCACAGGACTGGAAAAAGTCAGTTTTCATTCCAATCCCAAAGAAAGGCAAATTTCAAACTACTGCACAGTTGCACTGATCTCACACACTAGCAAACTAATGCTTGAAATTCTATAAGCCAGGCTTCAACAATACATGAACTGTGAACTTCCAGATGTTCAAGCTGGATTTAGAACAGGCAGAGGAACGAGAGATCAAATTGACAACATCTGTTCGGTCATCAAAAAAACAAGAGAATTCCAGAAAAATATCTACTTCTGCTTTATTAACTATGCCAAAGCCTTTGATTGTGTGGATCACAACAAATTGTGGAAAATTCTGTAAGAGGTGGGAATACCAGACCACCTGACCTGCCTCCTGAAAAATCTGTATTCAGGTCTGTTGCAAGAAGCAACAGTTAGAACTGGATGTGGAACAACAGATTGGTTCCAAATCAGGAAAGAGTACATCAAGTCTGTATATTGTCACTCTACTTATTTAACTTTCATGCAGAGTTCATCATGCAAAACACAGTGCTAGATGAAGCTCAAGCTGGAATCAAGATTGCTGGGAGAAATATCAATAACCTCAGTTATGCAGATGACACCACCCTTGTCCTTTTTGCAGAAATTGAAGAACTAAAGAGGCTTTTGATGAATGTGAAAGAAGAGAGTGAAAAAGTTGGCTTAAAGCTCAACATTCAGAAAACTAAGATCTCGGCATCCGGTCCCATCACTTCATGGGAGATAGATGGGGAAACAATGGAAACAGTGACAGGCTGTATTTTTTTGGGCTCCAAAATCACTTCAGATGGTGACTGCAGCTGTGAAATTAAAAGACGCCTGTTCCTTGGAAGGAAAGCTATGACCAACCTAGATAGCCTATTAAAAAGCAGAGATGTTACTTTACCAACAAAGATCCATCTATTCAAAGCTATTTTTTTTTCCAATATTCATGTGTGGACATGAGCGTTGGACTATAAAATTAGCTGAGTGCCAAAAAATTGATGCTTTTGAACTGTGGTGTTGGAGAGACTCTTGAGAGTCCCTTGGACTGCAAGGAGATCCAATCAGTCCATTCTGAAGGAGATCAGTGCTGAATATTCATTGGAAGGACTGATGTTGAAGCGGAAACTCCAATACTTTGGCCACCTGATGCGAGGAACTGACTCACTGGAAAAGAACCTGATGCTGGAAAAGACTGAAGGCGGGAGGAAAAGGGATGACAGAGGATGAGATAGTTAGATGGCATCACTGAGTCAATGGACGAGTTTGAGTAGGCTCTGTCAGTTGGTTATAGACAAGGAGGACCGGTGTGCTGTGACTCATGGGGTCCCAAAGAGTCAGACATGACGGAGCTGAGCTGAACTGATTGATCCCTCTGCTATATATAGTGACTGTGTTTGCTTATTTCTGAACTTTTTATATCTGGCAGCCTTGTTAGATCTCCCATGTGGGATCTGCGTCTCATGCTGTCATCAGCCAATTGCAAGCAGGACATTGAGAGATAAATACTGTAGTTTCATTGCTCCCCTGTTTGACATTTCAGAGGAATGTTTCTTCACTGTCTCCTATGGTTCTCTTATAGTACTGAATTCTAATGACCCACTGTAGTCATATATTTGGCTGATTTTCTTCTTGTCTCATTTCCCCATTCTCTCTGGCTGCTTATTTCTGGAATTAGCTTACAACGAAACTATTTGCACTTAAATCTTTGTTTGAGTTTCCTTCTTAAAGACATCAAAATATGACCACAAAAACTACTTTTTTTTTTTTTTTCTTTTTCGGATGCTGTCATTAGGTTGTACTGAAATAGCTAGTGGAAAATCTTAGAACACTCCATCAAGTTTATGTGTATTCAAGAAATTTGTGGGACGATGAGGTTTAGCAATAAAGTAAAAATAAATAAAAAAAAAAATATGACCTTTCATAAAAGAGGTGCCAGACTTATTTAAGGGCTTCAAGGATGTCTTGGAGAATTCTCTCAAATTCCCACAAATAGCTCCCAAGAGCAAAAAGACCAAATTATCACACCTTAGTGCAGTGATCTCCAACCTTCTTGGCGCCAGGGATGGGTTTCATGGAAGACAATTTTTCTATAGACTGGGCGGTGGGGGAGAGTTGGTTTGGAATGATTCAAGTGTGTTGCATTTATTGTGTACTTTATCTATTATTATTATATAAGCTTCGCCTCAGAGCATCAGGCATTAGATCAAGGAGGTTGAGGTCCCCTGCCTTAGAGGAGGTATAGAACTTATTTCTTCTGTCTTTACATTGCAGGAAATATAACTATTTTTTAAAATGTATATAGTTGGGCAATAAATGCAAAATTAAACATTAGCAGCTCTTTTTTCTGATCTTGGACATATTTGACTCTTATATCAGGGTCCCACAAGCTCCCTGATTTCCCTGAAGTTGACTGCAAGTGTTTATCAAAATGCCTAGACTAGCAGTTGATCCTCAAGTTATTATAATTAAGGGCTTAGTTTTCAAGTCACAGCTTAGAGTCTGCAGGTACAATATTCAAGTCCAGAACAAGTTCTAGAATCCAGTTCTAGTTCAGTGAAGACCATGCCTCTTTATCAAAGAGATAAACATCTTTGTCTATCAGGAGACATTGAATAAATGCTTACATTTAACATATATAACACTAGTGAGCTCTATTTTAACTTGTATGTTAATATCTGGATTATGTTTATTTTTATTTTTTAAGCCATGTTTATTTCAGCAGCCCAGAAGAGGTAGTACTTGACCTCATTGTTTTATCACAAGTTTTCAAAAATCCCTGCCAATACTGGTTTTATAGGAGAAATAATTTGTTCCCTTAAAAAAGTGGAGTGCTATGACTGTAAAAACTGAAATATTTTATATATCAGTTATAGCAGGAGTCATAGAAATGATCTTTAAGTTATATGAATTTATTAAAATTTTTCTACCTGAAGTTTTTGGAACATGTTAAAAATATAAATTTCCGACACAATTTTATGGCTGCTTTAAAAAATGTTGTTATAGTTTATTTGGTATATTTTTTGTTATGTTTCCTAAGTTTCATTTGAAAGTTTGAATTCATATAAAATAATAAATGTCTGTGCTTATCCAAAAGCCTCTTAAAAATTGAAGTTTTATTCTAGGTTAGTTAGTAATTAAGAAACATTCCCACTGTGTCAATCAAAACTCGTTTGGACGCAGGTGACAAATTCCAACTCCAAACAAATTAGACAAAAAAAAGGAGGGGACATAGAAAACAAACTTATGAGTACCAAAGAGGAAAGGGGGAGGGGATAAATTAGGGATATAGGATTAACACGTAAATCAGATTATACATAGACAACAAGGACCTGCTCTACAGCACAGAGAAATATATTTATAATTTTGTAATAACCTATAATGAAAATGAATCCAGAAAAAAATATGTATACCTGAATCACTTTCCTGCACACTTGAAACTAGCACAATATGTTACATCAACCAGACTACAGTAAAAAGATCAGGGAAAAAGAGACATTGGTAATGTGAAATAAAGTCTGAATTCTGTTGACGAGTCAAAAGATTTCATGCAAATATTAAATGCCTGTACTTACTGGTAATCTAATGGAAATCTAAGACTGTTCATGCATTTTTACTACACTTCAGGAAATTTAATTCTACAACTATTATTGAAAGAATATTTGGCTTTATATGTGGTAAATTTAGATTTAGCACTATTTAAATAGCTGTGAAAAGAAGAGAGGCGAAAAGCAAAGGAGAAAAGGAAAGATATAAGCATCTGAATGCAGAGTTCCAAAGAATAGCAAGAAGAGATAAGAAAGCCTTCTTCAGTGATCAATGCAAAGAGAGGAAAACAACAGAATGGGAAAGACTAGAGATCTCTTCAAGAGAATTGGAGATACCAAGGGAACATTTCATGCAAAGATGGGCTCGATAAAGGATAGAAATGGTATGGACCTAACAGAAGCAGAAGATATTAAGAAGAGGTGGCAAGAATACACAGAAGAACTGTACAGAAAAGATCTTCACGACCCAGATAATCATGAGGATGTGATCACTAATCTAGAGCCAGACATCTTGGAATGTGAAGTCAAGTGGGCCTTAGAAAGCATCACTAAGAACAAAGCTAGTGGAGGTGATGGAATTCCTCCTTCACCCTCATCAAGAGGCTCTTTAGTTCCTCTTCACTTTCTGCCATTAGAGTGGCATCATCCGCATATCTGGGACTGTTGATGTTTCTCCCGCTTATCTTGATTCCAGCTTGTAACTCAGCGGCCCGGCCTTTCTCATGATGTGCTCAGCATATAGGTGAAACAGGCAGGGTGACAGCAGTCAGCCCTGTCATCCTCCTTTCTCAATCTTGAACCCATCAGCTGTTCCATACAGGGTTCTAACTGTTGTTTCTTGGTTCGCATCCAGGTTTCTCAGGAGACAGGTAAGATGGTCTGCTATCTCTTTAAGAGCTTTCCACAGTTTGTTACGATCCACACAGTCAATGTAGTTGATGAACCAGAGGTAGATGTTTTTCTGGAATTCTCTTGCTTTCTCTATGATCCAACGAATATTGCAATTTGAGCTCTAGTTCCTCTTCTTTTCCTAAACCCAGCCTGGACATCTTGAAGTCCTTGGTTCACATAATGCTGAGGCCTCGTGTGCAAGATTTTAAGCATGACCTTGCTAGCATGGGAGGTGAGTGCAACTGTCAGATGGGTAGCACATTCTTTAGTACTACCCTTCTTGGGAATCGGGATGAGGATTGACCTTTTCCAGTCCTGTGGCCACTGCTGGGTCTTCCGGATTTGCTGACATGTTGAATGCAACACCTTGATGTATCATCCTTTACGGTTTCGAATAGCTCTACTGGAATTCCATCGCATCCCCTAGATGTTTTAACAGCAGGTTCATGAGTTTCTCACGGCAAGTATACCGGAGTGGTTTGCCACTCTCTCCTCCAGCGGATCACGTTTTGTCAGAACTCTCCGGTATGACCCATTCATGTTGGGTGGCATGGCTCATAGCTTCAGTGAGTTATGCAAGTCCCTGTGCCACGACAAGGCAGTGATCCTTGAAGGGGGATTATCATTACAGATATGGATTCCTGTGTGTATGTTATTCGGGACCTCTGATTTTATCCCTGCCCATTTATTGTTACTTTTTTGAGACTGATTATGACTGAATTCTCAGCGAGTATTTTGTGTTTTAAATGAGTTCCTTTGTATATTTTTAAAATTTTGCATGTAAGAGAGATCGTGTTATTTTGTCTTCCTCTGTCTCTAGCTGACTTCACTTAGTGTATGATGCTCCAAGGCCCATTCTTTTAGTGACTGATGGCATAATCTCATAATTTCAGTGGTAGCTTTTCATGGATGAGGAATAGCCCACTATATACGTGTACCACATTTTCTTTAATCTGTCGGTGGACATTTTCTCATGTCTGTATCTCAGCTGCTGTAAGCAGTGCTGCAGTGAACGTTGGGGAGCATGTGTCTTTTGGAATCATGTTTTTCATGGGTTATATGACCAGATGTGGGTGTGTCAGATCCTAGACTTGACTTCTTTGCAAGTTTTTTCCCTTGCTTGGGGATGCTATCCTTTCAGTGGCTGTTGCCAATGTCAATACCGCGAACAGAGTCAGGCAGGGAGCAGGGGGTGTTACATTTCTTGCCAGCCCACTACTGCATTTATTTGTAGACTTCTTAGTATGACCATTCTGACTAGTGTGATTATATTTCTTGTTGTTATTTTGATTGGTATTCTTCATGTAATAATTAGGGATGCTGAGCATCTCATCCTGTGTCCTTTGGGGGATTGTTTATCTTCTTTATTTTTCCTTAAAGTGTGAGAAGAAAATGTACCTGTTGCAGTTGGCTTCTTGAAAGTCAGTTGTGTTTGGACTTTATTTCTGCAATAACTGCCCAAGGACCTTTCCTGAGGGCAGTTGTCATTAGCAACCCTACAGTCCTTGTGAAAGGAGGTACCAGTAAGCAAGGTGTTTAAGCTGTAGTTACAGGAAATGTCCACGAGGCGGCAGCACTACTCCATGTCCAACTTGGTGCTTAGCCCCTCAGTCATGTCCCACTCTTTGCAACGTCATGGACTGTAGCCCGCCAGGCTACCCTTTCCATGGGGATTCTTCAGGCAAGAATACTGGAGTGGGTTGCCATGCCATCCTCCAGGGGATTAGCTCAACCCAGGGATCGAACCCAGGCCTCTCGCATTGCAGGAGGAATCTTTACGAGCTGAGCCACCAGGGAAGCCCAAGAATACTGGAGTGGGTAGCCTTTCCCTTCTCCAGGGGATCTTCCTGACCCAGGAATCAAACAAGGGTCTCCTGCATTGCAGGCAAGTTCTTTACCAGCTGAGCTACCAGGGAAGCCCCCAGTCCAACTCTGGTTCTTCAGGCAAACAAACTTCAGGAAAGTCGGCTTCCTGGGCTGTGAATAAGAGTGGAATGTGCCTGAGAAACACCCAAGGCCTTGAGTCTCACTGCTTCTTCCCCTTAAGGCTTCACCCTTCCTTTCAGACTCATCCTGACCTGGGACACTGCTTTCTGCTTAGGTGCCTAGGAGGCTGCACTCTAGAAAGAGATTTCAGCTGGGGACCCCAGAACCAGCAGACCTGGAGGCTAGGTGACCTTTCCAAGATCCTGTGGCCAGAGCGTCAGGCCACCATCCTTTGGGTGCACTAAGGTCTATGGTCCCAGCCAGAGCAAACCAGATGGTCAGGTTTAAGAGGGGCTCAATTAAGGGCACCCACCCTGACTGTCTCAACCCCTGTCAAGTCCAATCCAATCCTGGGGACCCAAACCTGGTTGGATTCCAGGGATTGGAAAGCAGCCCAAGTCAGGGAGATCAAAGGGGATAAAATAGTCAATAGTCTTCTCTCTTTTTTTAATCTCATGCTGATACAATATTGACCTATATTTGTTTTGCAGTTTTGTGCTTATTGTCAGTATACAGGCTCCTGATTCAGTTATGACATATATATACAGCAGATCTGTTCTTTTTCAATTTTTTGCCATAAAGATTATTGAACAAAGTTGAGCAAGCTCCCTGTGCTGAATATTATGCCCTTCTGAAGTATCCATTCTGACTGTATGTGACACCAAGGACTGTAACCCTCTGGGTTCCTCTTTCCATGGATTCTCCAGGCATGGAAACTGGAGAATCCCAGGCATGGAAACCGGAGCGGGTAGCCATTCCCTTCTGGAGATCTTTTGGATCCAGGAGCTGAATGCAGGCTCCCACATTGCTGTCATATTATTTACCTTTGAGCCACCAAGGAACCCCCAGTATCTATTAGAGATACAGATTTTTTTGTATATGTAGAAGGAAGGAAGAAGATAATCCTTTGAATTATCTATATTTTGTTGTTCAGTCGTTCAGTCATGTCTGACTCTGACACCATGGACTGCAGCATGCCAGGCTTCCCTGTCCTTCACCATCTCCCAGAGCTTGCCCAGTCTCATGCCCATGAAGTTGCTGATGCCATCATCAGGTACAGATTTGTGTGTATGTGGAAGGAAAGAAGGAGATATTCATTGTGAATCATCTATTACAGATACGATTTTTGGTATATATCTTAGAGATACAGATTTAAGTGTATATGTGGAAGGAGGGAAGGGAAGGAAGGAGATAATCCTTGTGAAATATGTCTTACAGATACAGATTTCTGTATATACATTAGTCCTTAATTCATAATTCATCCCTGGCTATTCTTTTTTCTTTTTTTTTGGTAATTCCTTGTTTCTCTTTAAATGTTTAGAGTCTCTTTTGTGTTGTAAATTAGTTTGTTTATATCACTTTATTTGCCTAGAAGGAACATCATATGCTGTTCTCTTCCTGCCTGGCTGAAGACAGTTAGTGTATGATCCTCCAAGGTCCAGCCTTGTGGTGCTTAATTTCATAATCTTAGTGCTGCTTTGTGTGTCTGACGAACGCATTTATGTACCACATCTGCAGTAAGCTTCATTCTGTCAGAGGACATCTTGTGGTTCTGTGTCTTGGCTACAGTAAGGAATACAACAGTGAATGTTGGGATGCATGTGTCTTTTTGAATGATGGTTTTCTTGGGGATATAGGCCCAGGTGTGGATGTCAGATACTAGGCTTTGCTCTCTTCAGTGGTTTGTCTTCTGGCATGCTGAGGCTGTCTTCCCTAGAGGTGATGGCAATGTCCATCCCCATCAACTGTGTAGTGGGGTTCAATGATGTCCTGGCTCTCTCCTGCTTTTACTGTTTGTATACCTTTGAGGATGTCCATTCTGACTGGTGGGATCTGATTTCTTGTTATTGTTTTGATTGTCATTTCTCCTGTAATAATTACGACACTGAACATCTTGTTCTGTGGCTATTTGTGTTTTTTTTTCTTTCTTCTTTCTTTTCCATAAAGGATTTGAAGAAATTTACCTGTCCCAATTGACTTCTTGAAAGTTGAATGTGTTTGGAAATTTTTCTGCAGTACCCACCACAGGACATTTCCTGAGGGCAGCTCTCATTAAAAGCCCCTCAATCTTGTGAACTGGACTTGCAATTAAGCACTGCTGGTCAAGGTGTATTTATAGGAAATGTCCACAAGACAGCAACATTTCTTCATGCTCAATTGTTGTTCCTGGAGCACAGAGATCCTTAGGAAGAACTGGCTTCCTGGGCTGTGAATTATAGTGGAAAGTGTGAGCAAACACTCAAGGGCTTGTGTCTCACTACTTCTTCCCCTAAAGCTCCACCTACCCCTTTAGACACCTCCCCACCTGGGCCACAGCACCCTGCTGAGGTGCCTAGGAGGCTGCATCTCAGGAAGAAGGCTAGAATTGGGGACGCCACCATGAAGAGATCAAGAAGTGAGGTGAATTTTCCACGGTCCTGGAGGTCAGAGGACTGAGCCACCATCTTTTGGGTGCCGTGGGGACTTTGTTCCCAGCCAACCAATTCAGATAGTAGGGGTTCAAAAGGGAGGTCAATTAAGGACACCCTGCTCAGCTCTCTCATCCCCATCTAGTCCAGCCATGGGACCCAATCCTACTCGGGCTCCAGGGATGGGTTAGCAGGCCAAGCTGGGTGTTCAGAGGGAAGAAAATAGGCGTTCCTTTTCTTTCACTTTTCTGTAATCTCTAGTGTTTTGCTTCTGGTTAGTGTACAGCCACCCGATTCAATTATGACACACACAAACAGCATATCTCTTGTTATGGGACCTCTCAGCAAATGCTGACCACATTTGACTATAAGGCTTCTAGGCAGATGCTCAGCTCGTGTTTATCTAGACACCTCAATGCTCTTGCTCAATGTGTGGGTGCCTATGAGGCCTCAAGGCAGACACTCATCTCATCTGTGACTACGAGGCATCTAGAAAGGCTCTCAGCTCATTTCCTCATCTTGTCGTGTAGGCATTTGGGTTTTTCTTTTTTTTCCTTTCCTAAAGGGTGCAAGGAAAGTTGACGTTTGAAATTAGCTTCTTGAAAGTCAGTTGTGTTTGGAATTCATTTCTGCAATACCTGCCCTAGGACCTTTCCTGAGGGCAACTGTCATTAGCAACCCTACAGGCCTTTTGAATTGGAGGTGCCAGTCAGTACTGGGGGGCAAGTTGTTGTTACACAATACGTCCACAAGGCGGCAGCACTTCTTCATGTCCAACTCTGGTTCTACCTGCAACCAGAGCCTTAGGGAAAGTCGACTTCCTGGGCTGTGAGTTAGAGTAGAATGTGCCTGAGCAAACACCCAAGCCCTTCTATCTCACTTTTTTCCCCCTGAAGCTTCACCCCTCCCCTCTGGCCTCATGCCTACCGGAGGCACCGCCCCCTGCTGAAGTGCCTAGGAGGCTGCACTCTCAGGAAGAAGTCTTGAGCTGGGGACCCAAGCACCAGGAGACGGGGGTCTGGGTGATTTTCCATGTTTCTCAAAGTCAGAGGGTTGGGCCAGTAGGATTTGGGTTCACTGGGGATTCTGGTCCAAGACAGGACAAACCAAACTGTACAGGTTTAAGAGGAGTATCTATGATGGGCACCCTGCTGTGCTGGCTCTACCCATCCCCGGTCCAGCCCCAGGACTCAAGCTGGCTCAGGGTCCAGGGATGGGATAACAGCCCCAGTCTTGGAGGAGGCAGGGAATAAAGTAGGCATTACTTTTCTTTCCTTTTCCTTAGTCTCATGCTGATGCTCTGTTGAAGTCTAGTCCATTTTCAGTTTTGTGCTTGTCCTCAGTGTACAATGAGCTGATTCAGTTATGACAGATATATTCAGCATATGTGTAGTGTTTGTTTTGATTCTTTTTGCCATAGAGTTTATTGAACAAGGTTCAGTAAAATTCTCTAATCTTCAGGTCCCTGTGGAATATTCATTAGAGATACAGATTTTTTTGTACATGTGCAAGGAACCAAGGAAGTAGTCCTTGTAGATTATTCCAGCGATAGATTTCTATGTCTATGTTAGAGACAAATACTTCTGTGTATATGTGCATAGAAGTGAAAGTTGCCACTATGAGCCATGAACGATGTCAGGATTCTTGGCCTCCGGAGGAGAGGAATTCAATCCGGGGCCAGAGACGAGGCTTGATCGCTCAGAGCTTTTGTGTGATAAAAAAGAGATAGAGAAAGTATAATATCTTTTATTAAAGTATAAAAGAGATGGAGAAAGCGTCTGACATAGACATCAGAAGGGGGCAGAAAGAGTGTCCCCTTGCTAGTTTTCAGCAAGAAGTTATATACCTATTAGCTGCTAATTAAAGGAAATGTCTCAAAACTCAGAAAGTGGCACCAGGCCCCTCACCCACAACATGCATTTTGATATAACATTGGCACAAGGTGAGTCATCCAGGGCCATAAAACAACTGATGTGAATCTTGATGAAAGGCAGTTTTCTGAGCAAATACATAGTTTCGTTAACATAGGTTAAGAGAACATTTCCATGAGTAAAACATACTGGTTTGTTGAGCCATTATTGGTTCTGAGTCTCAGGCAGAACTGACTTGAAGAAAGACAGAGTTTAATGTAAATACATAGTACATTAACGTAGCTTAAGAAAGACATTTCCATAAGAAAAAAGCATTGGTTAGCTCCAGGTTTGAGAAAAGTTAAGATCAGGTGGAACCAGTTGTCGTCATGGCAACACAGAATTTTAAAATAAACCTTTTAATTTTGTAGCACCGAGGGGAAAATAAACTCTGACACTTGTAGTTTGTTTCCTCCTGCCACTTAAGAGAGAGATAAAAAAATGTCTGACACTTGCAGCCTATTTCCTCAGTTTGGGGACCCTAGCCTTCCTGCCTGTAACCCTCTCAGAAGGAAGAAAGCAAGGAAAGAAGGCAGGATATCATCCTTGTGGATTAGCTCATACAGGTACAGATTTCTGGAGGTAGGTTAGGTATACAGATTTCAGTGCCTATGTGAAAGGAAGGAAGGATGGAAGGAAAGAGGAGGAAATAATCCTTGTGGATTATCTACTACAGATGCAGATTTCTTTGTATACATTAATACCAACCTCCCAGTTCATGCCTGGCCCTTTCCTGTTTTTTATTTTTTTGAACTCTTANAAAAAAAATGTCTGACACTTGCAGCCTATTTCCTCAGTTTGGGGACCCTAGCCTTCCTGCCTGTAACCCTCTCAGAAGGAAGAAAGCAAGGAAAGAAGGCAGGATATCATCCTTGTGGATTAGCTCATACAGGTACAGATTTCTGGAGGTAGGTTAGGTATACAGATTTCAGTGCCTATGTGAAAGGAAGGAAGGATGGAAGGAAAGAGGAGGAAATAATCCTTGTGGATTATCTACTACAGATGCAGATTTCTTTGTATACATTAATACCAACCTCCCAATTCATGCCTGGCCCTTTCCTGTTTTTTATTTTTTTGAACTCTTAGTTTGTGTTTGCAACTGAGAGTTTCTTATGTTGTAAATTACTTCCTCCATATCTCATTCTTTCAGTTTTACCCTCAAGGGACATCATCTGGTATTTTCTTTCTCTGATGCTAACTTGAGTGTATTTTCCTCCAAGGCCCATCCTTGTTGGGACTGTTGGCCTAATTTCATAATTTCAGAAGTGGGGTTTCAAGTCTGAGTAATAGCCCTTTATATATCTGTACCATATATATATACACCGTATATCTTATGTATGTATATAAGATTTCGTCTGTCAGAGGACCTATTCTTGGGTCTGTGTCTTGGCAATGGCAGGAACCACTGCAGTGAGTGACCGTTGGTGCGTGTGTCATTTTCAATGGCAGTTTTTCGTGACATAGGCCGAGGTGTGGGTGTGAGAATCCCAGGTTTAGCTCTCCTGAGATGTTTCGCTCTGGCCTGTGGCTCTCCTTGGGGCTGTTGCCAGTGTGTGTTCACAGGGAACATGAAAGGGGGTCCCATCATCTCCCGGCTCTCTCCTCCATGCATGTTTGCAGAAAGTTAGGATGGCCACCCTGTCAGACAGGATTGGATTTCTTGTTGTCATTTTGATCGGCACTGCTCCTGTAATAATTCAGGATGCTGAGCATCTTGTCCTGTGGCCGTTTGGCCATTTGGGTTCTTTTCTTTTTTTTTTTTTTTCTTTCCTAAGGAGTGTGGGGAAAACTGACCTTTGAAATTGGCTTCTTAAAAGTTGGTTGTGTTTGGAATTTCTGCAATACCTGCTGCAGGACCTTTCCTGAGGACAGTTGTCTGCTGAGGCCTCTGGCCATACGTCCAGCTCAGCGTGTCCACGAGGCCTCGAGGCAGATGCTCAGCTCCTGTGTGTCTGTGAGGCTTCTGGGCAGATGCTCAGTTTGTGTGTCTCTGAGGCCTCTAGGCAGACGCTCAACTCCTGTGTTTCCATGAAGCCTCTAAGCAGATGCCCAGATCATGTGTGTCTATGAGGTCTGTAGGCATAAGCTCAGCCCATGTGTATATATGAAGCCTCCAGGCAGATGCTCAGTTCTTGTCTATAAGGCCTTTGGCCACGCACTCAGCTTAGTGTACCTATGAAGTCTTCTAGGCAGACACTCATGTCGTGGATGCCTGTGAGGCCTTTAGGCAGATGCTAGCTCATGTGTGTCTATGAGGCCTCTAGGCAGACGCTCAACTCCTGTGTGTCCATGAGGTCTAGGCAGATGCTCAGCTCATGTCTATGAGGCCTCTGGCCATGCACTCGCTCAGTGTAGCTAGGCAGACACTCAAGTCGTGTGTGTCTTTAAGGCCCAGAGGCAGATGCTCAGCTCTTGTGTGTCTATGACACCTCTAAGCAGACCCTCAGGTCTTAGGTGTCTACAAGGCCTCTAGGCAGATGCTGAGCTCATGTGTGTCTATAAACCTCTAGGCAGATTCTCAGCCTGTGTCTCTGCAGTGGCCTCTCACTGACACTCAACTTCACTATGACTATTAGATCTCTAAACTGATGCTCGGCCTGTGTCCACATAGAGGCCTCTAGCTGATGCTCAGGTTGTGTGTGTCTATGAAGTCTGTAGGCTGACACTTAGCTCGTGCTTATCTAGAGATCTGAAAATAACCGTGTGTATCTCTGAGACTTCTACACCGACACTCACCTATTGTGTGTCTGTGAGGCCTCTGGTCAGACTCTGAGCACAAGCGTGTGTCTGTGAGGCCTCTGGTCAGATGCTAAACCTCCGGTGCTTCTATGAGGCCTCTATTCAGACGCTCAGCTCACGTGTGTCTATGAGTTCTCCAGGCACATGCTCAGCTCGTGTGAGTCTATGTAGCCTCTAGGCAGATGCTTACACTTCGTCTATATATAGGCCTTTTGTCAGAGGCTCAGCTTGTGTTTATCTTTGAGGCCTCCAGGCAGACACTCATCTCCTGTCTAACTACAAACCTGAAGACTGACTCTCATCTCGTATGTGTGTTTGAGGCCTCTAGTCTGATGCTCAGCTTATGTTGTCTATGAGGCACCTGGGTAGATGCTCGGCCTGTGTCTAACTAGAGGTCTGTATGCTGACACTCAGCTCGTAGGTGGCTGAGGCCTCCAGGCAGACGCTAAGCTGGTCTGTGTCTATGAGGCCAAATTGTTTAATTTTGAGACATTCAGGGGCTTTGTTCTCCTGATCTTAAATATGTTGTCTATGAGGCACCTGGGTAGATGCTCGGCCTGTGTCTAACTAGAGGTCTGTATGCTGACACTCAGCTCGTAGGTGGCTGAGGCCTCCAGGCAGACGCTAAGCTGGTCTGTGTCTATGAGGCCAAATTGTTTAATTTTGAGACATTCAGGGGCTTTGTTCTCCTGATCTTAACGTATCTAATGTGCACCCCATAGATCTTACCTTTGGGATAAATGAGTTTTCCCGCTTTCATCAGCTGTATAATGCCAAACACAGAAGACACAGATTCCAACAAAACCGGCACAGATTCTAGCATCAGTGCATCCAGATGAAGTGATTCCCAGATCGGTTCCAACTGGACCAGTTCCCACATCAGGTAAATGCATTTACCCTACAATTGAGTTACTTGCAACTATGCTGGGCATGCCCCACGAGGACTAGTTCCCAATGAACCTGTTCAAGGTAGAGTCCAACAAAACCTCCCCTTTGCAAATGGGTACCCAACCAAATGTGCTTATCCTGTAAAGGAAAAGCCCAGATTGAGAAGAAAATATGTTTCTGTCAGGCGAGTGTAATCTCCTTGGTTCTGTCCCATCTCACCAAAAATTTGAAGCGATGGACATTAAAGCCTTGGCACATCACAGCTCTTGGACATACTGTGTTATAGCTCTTGGTTCTTGAACAGACCGTGTTATAGCTCTTAGATCAGTGTTACAGCTCCATGTTACAGCTCAGTTTTATTTAGAAAATAGCAGGAAATTACATCCTCGAGGCATGAGGGCATGTCAATCCAAAGACACGAAGAGAGAGAGTGCCCCAGCCCTCTGGCTCCTCACTTCAGTCCTCAGACCTTCCTTTGTTCTACTTTCACGGGATTTTCCGTTCCTTTTCAGTTCAGTCGCTCAGTCATGTCC
>SJYX01019059.1:4014-60034 GCA_006410675.1 Oreotragus oreotragus | reverse complement strand
TGAGATTGCTGGATGGCATCACGGACTCAATGGACGTGAGTCTGAGTGAACTCCGGGAGATGGTGATGGACAGGGAGGCCTGGCATGCTGCGATTCATGGGGTCGCAAAGAGTCAGATATGACTGAGCGATTGAACTGAACATGCTATATTATGTTGGTAAGATAGTTCAGTTCAGTCACTCAGTCATATCTGACTCTTTGTGATCTCATGAACTGCAGCAGGCCAGGCCTCCCTGTCCATCACCAACTCCCAGAGTTTACCCAAACCCATGTTCATTGATTCTGTGATGCCATCACCATCTCGTCCTCTGTTGTCCCCTTCTCCTCCTGCCCTCAATCTTTCCCAGCATCAGAGTCTTTTCAAATGAATCAGCTCTTTGCATGAGATGGCCAGAGTATTGGAGTTTCAGCTTCAGCATCAGGCCTTCCAATGAACACCCAGGGCTGATCTCCTTCAGAATGGACTGGTTGGATCTCCTCGCAGTCCAAGGGCTTCTCAAGAGTCTTCTCCAACACCACAGTTCAAAAGCATCAATTCTTCTGTGCTCAGCTTTCTTCACAGTCCAACTCTCACATCCATACATGACACTGGAAAAACCATAGTCTTGACTAGACAGATCTTTGTTGGCAAAGTAATGTCTCTGCTTTTTAATATGCTGTCTAGGTTGGTCATAACTTTCCTTCCAAGGAGTAAGCATCTTTTAATTTCATGGCTGCAGTCACCATCTGCAGTGATTTTAGAGCCCCTAAAATAAAGTTAGCCACTGTTTCCACTGTTTCCCCTTCTATTTACCACGAAAAGATATTTGCCATGGTAAGATAGTATTGAATATAAAATTAATACCTTAGGAAAAAAGGCAGAGAAAAAAAGCAAGTAGATATCATGCATGTTAATCTTGCAGCTATAACTATCTAGGAAGTTGTCATGCATGGACCAGGTAATGAAATAAAATAATCAAAAACATTTTGGAGACTAAGTTGATCAGTTTTAATCATGACAAAAAAGAAAAGACTTTTTTCTCCAAGAAATATTTCTACTACTAAGAAAGGTCTAGTAGTTGAAAGCCTTAGTATTCTAGGAGCTTAGAAGAATGCCAAAACTTTAAAGATTGAAAGTGAACTAAAAAAAAAAAAAAAGGACCATTATGTCCACCAAATAATGCTTACATAATCACAGAAGATGTGAGATTAAAAGCAGCTCCATAACAAAGAAATTTGATTGAATATCATTTGTGAGCTACATTCTAAGAATAAAGAAAACAGTGTAGAAAAATTTTGAACTTCAGTTATTTTGTTTGCCATAATGTCATATAATTTATTTTCTTGGATATGCAGATAAAGCATAGGTAATGACCTTTAATTGAATATACATAATAATTTTTTCAGTATTATACTTAAGCAGATATAAATACAGTTTAGGATTAAAAATTTTAATGGAGACTATCTGCTATTGGAACCATCAGTACAAATGCATGTCTTTGTAAGAAAAAAAGCATGTCTTTCTGACTTTGTTCACTGAAATTGTTGACCTTAGTGTCCAGATTCTCATTGTTAATTGTATTTTTCTGCTCAAGTGAACCAGGCTTCCTTGAAGATTGTTAGGAGCAGGAAGGTATTAATGAGACTGGGAAATCATGTTGTGGTTAAAAGCGCGGAGGCTTTTAAGTATTAATGACATCATGTCAAAGGATCACAAAAGCGAATGTTAATGGGATTCTCTCAGGCCAAAGTTGTGAAAATGAGCATCAAAAGAAGAAAAATAGCTATGGTCTATTGAAACACATTAAATCCTAAAAAGCGTGAATCACAGAGCATTCTAAATCAAAGTCATTTATTCATCTGGTCTATTTTAATGCATCAATGAAGAAAATAGAAACTACAACTATTAACTCAATTAAATGGCATTTTCTAAATCATAAGAAACAACAGTTAAAATGCATACACAGCCTCCCTCTCCACACCCATATGTGTTATGCGGAGGCAGACAGAAATAAGCAAAATGTAGATAACTCACTTTGATAAAATAGTAGATATCCTTAAGAGTTAAATGGTCTTAAGAACATAAAAGAATGCCAGTACATTCATTCAGAAGATGGTGTTGTTAGAGCTCTAAAGATCCTAACAATGATGTAAATGACCACCTTAGACTTTGATTTCTGAAGTGAAACCTTACTAAATTTTTTCTTAGTATTGAAATATCGAGGATAACTTTAAATTCAAAGTGTAAGTTCAGTATATTAGCTTTATAGGAATTATTTTCTCATCAGGAAGGTTATAACTGTTAAACCATGCAGTATTAATACTGAGAAAGGCAATATTTGAGGTGATCCAGCTAAATCCATTTCATATACAAATCATTAAAAACTAACACCGGCATCTCTGGGCTTCCTTTATAGCTCAGTTGGTAAAGAATCTGCCTGCAGTGCAGGAGACCCGGGTTTGATCCCTGGGTTGGGAAGATCNATATACAAATCATTAAAAACTAACACCGGCATCTCTGGGCTTCCTTTATAGCTCAGTTGGTAAAGAATCTGCCTGCAGTGCAGGAGACCCGGGTTTGATCCCTGGGTTGGGAAGATCCCCTAGAGAAGGAAATGGCAGCCCACTCCAGTGTTCTTGTCTGGAGAATCCCATGGACAGAGGAGCTTGGCAGACTACAGTCCATGGGGTCATAAGAGGCGGACACGATTTAGCGACTAAACCGCCACCGCTGGCGTCTCTATTCCATTCCCTGGCCACTAAATGCTAGATCTACAAAAGGCCAGTATCACCAAGCTCCTTCCTCACTGTATTTACTTGGCAACCACTTGTAGAAGGGATTCTTGGATCTCCTAAATCCCATTTTACTGGACTAATCCAGGAACCACCCACTTTCACAGGTGAAAGGGAGATGATTGAACACATGCTTAGTAACACTCCTTTTCATACTTTGGCAGTTTCTCACTGTGGGTGCTGTTTGCTTTGTGATGCCTATAATGCAGAAAAGATCTGAGTTCCGTACATCAGAACAACATCAAGACTTCAGGGTCTCTCATCCTCCTATAAAAGGACATTCTACATTGATTTCGTACTGCAATATGTTAATAGAATATACCTCTTCTCTAGATTTTCTCCTGCAGGGTAGAAAATGCCATTTCTTTTGAGATACACATTTTATAATGTATTTGTGAAGTGTTAAACAACTTCAACTGTATACTTCATACCCCATCTAAAAAAATGCTGTAGCATTAACCTGTGCTCACCAGGAACACCTGTCTTTCCTGTCTCTGTCAAGATCCCTTTTCATCACTGGTAAGGTGTGTCTGTTGTGTAAGTATCAGGCTTTCCAGCAGGCAAGAGTGGTAAAGAACCCACCTGCCAATGCAGGAGATATAAGAGATGCGAGTTCGATCCCTTGGTCGGGAAGGTCCCCTGGAGAAGAGGGCAGGGTGACTCACTCCAGTGTTCTCGCCTGGAGAATCCCCAAGGACAGAGGGTTCTGGTGGGCTGCAGTTCATAGAGTTTTGCAAAGAGTCTGACAAGACCGAAGTAACTGAGCACGCATAGTATAAATACACACACACACACACACACACACACACACATATATAAATGTGTGATGAAAGCTACCACTCCGTAAAACCACAGTGATTCATGTCACACATCCTAAAAGTTGAATATCTGACTTACAAAGAGATTGTGAATGTTTTTCTACTCTGGAAAAACACAGGTCCCACTTTATAGATCTCCAGTGTAACCTCTCTTGCGGATGCTGAGTATTTTCCTGGACAGTGGAATGATGTCTTTAAATATATGTTATCAGCACACCTTTCAGCGAGTCTTTTCAATGCTTGCTAACGTATGTCTATCTTTCTGTCCTCTTTCTGTCCTGAGTGTCCTGAAGCTTTTTCTCCCCTGATGATCCCAGTGTAGTTCTTAGAGGGGTAGAATTCTGAATAACCAACCTAGAGAATATTTGTCTAACAATGTTAACATGTGAATTGTCCCCAACCCTGCAACTTTCCTCAGAGGTATGTGTCCTAGAAGTGCTGCATGTGTAAGAGGCAACACAAGTATGATTGTATTGTTAATATTAACTAATGGCTTGGAATAACACAAAGCCCATTGAAAGAAAACCGGATCATTATATGGCAATGAAAGTCAATCTACTACAGTTTATGTCAAAATAAAATGACTGTCAGGAACATAACATTGAATCAAAAACTCAAGTATTGTAGAATGACATACTTAAACATCATTCAAGACTAAATGATATACTGTTTAGTGATACCGTTATCTTCATACAATTAAAAAGCAGCAAAATATGATTTCCTGGAGAGGAGCACACAAAGTCTTCTTTATCTAAAAGTGGGTGATGTGTATATTTATGTTCCTTTTTTTTTTTCCTGGAAGTTTGTACTGTTTGATCTCCTTTATTCCATTCTCCTACCTAGTACCTCCCACCTCTCATAACCAAAAACGTGATCTCTTTTTTGTATGAGTTTTTTTTGTTGTTGTTGTTGTTGGTTTGGTTTGTAGATTCCGTATGTAAGTGTGCTCATACAGCTTTTGTCTTTTTCTGTCTGACATTTAATTTAAAATAATACTCTCAAGGTCCATAGTTGTTGTCACAAATGACAGGATTTCCTTGTTTTGACGGCTGAATAATATTCCACTGTGAAGTTTGGTAGCTTCTTTATCCATTCATCAGTGAACACTTAGGTGGTCTCCATATCTTGGGCTTCCCCAGAGGCTCAGTGGTAAAGAATCTGCCTGCCAAGCCGGGGAGGTGAGTTTGAACAATGGGTTGGGAAGATCCCCTGGAGAAGGAAATGGCAACCCACTCGAGTACTCTTGCCTGGGGAAATTCCATGGACAGAGGAGTCTGGTGGCCGGTAGTCCATGAGGTCGCAAAAGACAGACAGCACTTAGCAACTGGGCAACAGCAACAGTGTATTTTAGCTAGGTATTATAGACAATGTTGCTCTGAGTGTGAGGCTACAGATTTCCCTAACATACTGTTTGCATTTCTTTTGAAAATATTTCCAGAAATAAAATTGCTGAATCATATTTTCAGTTTTTTATGCTCCTCTATGCTGTTTTCCCCAGCAACTGTACCAATTTACAACTCCACCAACAAGTCACAAGGGCTATTTTTTCTCTACACTTCGACATGTGGTGCCACTTGTCTTTTTGATGGTAACCATTCTAACAAGTGTGAGGTGATACATCATCATAGTCTTGATTTGTATTTCTCTACTGAACTGAACCATTAGTCATGAGGGGATTTGATTTAGTTTTTTTTTTTTTTTNCCTAGCTTTGTTCATAGTGATGCTTTCTAAGGGTCACTTGATTTCACATTCCAGTGTGTCTGGCTCTAGGTGAGTGATCATACCATTGTGATTATCTTAGTCATGAAAATCTCTTTTGTACAGTTCTTCTGTGTATTCTTGCCACCTCTTCTTAATATCTTCTGCTTCTGTTAGGTCCATACAATTTCTGTCCTTTATCGAGCCCATCTTTGCATGAAATGTTCCCTTGGTATCTCTAATATTCTTGAAGAGATCTCTGGTCTTCCCCATTCTGTTGTTTTCCTCTATTTCTTTGCATTGATTGCTGAGGAAGGCTTTCTTATCTCTTCTTGCTAGTCTTTGGAACTCTGCATTCAGATGCTTATATCTTTCCTTTTCTCCTTTGCTTTTCGCCTCTCTTCTTTTCACAGCTAAAGTTCCATGGTATCCTAACCTTTATTAGAGGTCAAAATAATAACTGAGAATAAGGGACATTATGATCAGAGGACAGTAGTTTGTGTAAATACTTTATGAAAACAGGAGTAACTGAGAACTTAATGATTTAAAAACATATAAATGCAAATCAAATTTAAACTTTTATTCTAACTTTACTTTTTCCTTGTATTTGACATTCATCCTCATTTTGCAGACATCTGTTCGTTATCTCTTTTTCTTGTTAGATCTCCTAGGTATTAACTTTATTAACTAAAAATTAAAATAGCCACCATATGTGAATTGAACAAGCACACACGTTCTCAATGTGTGTTTTCTTTCCTGGCTGGTTTATATTTTGCTGAGCAACTTGGGAATGTGTGTTTGGGCTGAAGCTGTGGCTCATTAATCATCTACTACTGTAGCCTCCCCTCTAAGTATTAAAGCTCTTGTTAATGAAACTGATGAGTAGTGAAAAAAATTGAATGAGTCCTTGAATTGCATTAGCAAAGAGGCATGTAGAGAACAAGTTGTCTTTGAGCTGTAAGACCTGAAAGAAGTTCCTCTTTTCTGAGTGAACTCCGGGAGTTGGTGATGGACAGGGAGGCCTGGTGTGCTACAGTTCATGGGGTCGGAAAGCGTCAGACACAATTGAGCAACTGAACTGAACTGAACTGTAATTCAAAAGATTGGTATTGCACTAAATAAATACCCATATGGGTCTGACTAAGAAGATCTCTAGAGACTGATGGTGCCCATATGCTTTTCCTAACTGTGTATGATTTAGTATGGGGAACTAGAGATGCACTAAAGAAGGAAATGTCAGATTAGAAAGCAATTTCTAGAAGAAGAATAGAAAGCCATGTGATTTCTAGATTAAAGGATATTTGGTATTGAATTGATAAAAAAGGTACCAACTTGGACTTGCCCTTTAGGGACAGAAGTGCGTAGAAAAGAGACCTCTGAACAGAGAGTGCACCATGAGAACTACTTAAACGTGGGCAAAAGTGTCTTTGAGAGTATAACCATGAATGGAGAGGAAGAACCAAGAATTTAGGAGAACAATGGATTGGGGAACCATTCTTCGGGCGCATATATGGGTTATGATCAAGGATTATCCTGTACCTTCAGTGTTAGGGTAACTGGCCAGAAGTGGTGGGCTGCATGTCAGAATTAGCCTGAGCCAGTAAATTCTATGTGTTCCCATTCTTCCTACTGAGTTTATTTATTCACATCATTTCTACTGAGATTATTTTGTCTGCATGTTACCAATGTATGTTATATGAATGGATGGGTGTGTGAGTGTGTGTGTGTTTTGTTACATCAGTGTTTTTAGCTTACAAATCTCTGGACAAGATCGATAATTAGATGTTGCATTTTGAATCCAGTGCTACTTATAGTGGAGAAGACAATGTCAACCCACTCCAGTACTCTTGCCTGGAAAATCCCATGGACGGAGGAGCCTGGTAGGCTACAGTCCATGGGGTCTTGGAGAGTCGTACACGATTAAGTAAATTCACTTTTACTTTTCACTTTCATGCATTGGAGAAGGAACTGGCAACCCACTCCAGTGTTCTCGCCTGGAGAATCCCAGGGATGGGGGAGCCTGGTGGGCTGCCGTCTCTGGGGTTGCACAGAGTCGGACACGACTGACGTGACTTAGTAGCGGCAGCAGCGACTTATGGGGTAAGACTCTTAGGATCTTTTAGGAAAGGTAAATGTATTTTACATATGGGAGGATGTAAATAATTATGACCAGATGATGAATGGTGGTAGATTCAATATGGCCATAAATGCTTCGTAGCTTCCTCCATCAGGAAGCAGAGTCTCCTCTACCACACCTTGAGTCATATCTGGCTTTGACTCACTGGCCCTAATAAAAATATAGATGAAATGATGTGGAATCCCCAAAGCCTAGGACATAAGAGAGACCTTGCAGCTTCCTTCTTTGTCCTCTTAGAATTCTGCTCTGAGACCATGATATCCCTGAGTCAGTCTTGCTAGAGCAGGACGAAAGGACATGTTGAAGAAAACAAAGGCACACCAGCTGGTAGCAACGTGCCCTGACACATGGGTGGGGCCATTTTGGAACTTTCCTGCCAAGAGCAGACATTTAAGTGAGAACAGACAAAGTCAGCGAGAACCTCCCTGCCAGTTCTCAGAAACATTAGAAATGATAAACGTGATCATTGTTATTCTCTAAAGTTTCGAGGGGTGTTTGTTGCAAGCCAGTCTTTACTGGGAACAAGTCACAACGTTCCATAAGAGCAGAAAAGATATTTTGGGTAGGGAAGGGCCACAGTCAGTTACAGAGAAATGAATGTGCTATCTGAGATTTATACTAAAAGATGTGTCAGAATGATGAACTGAGGGCATGTTGTAGAACAACTTCATAACTGGGATGTGGTATTTTAAACTCTGAAGGCAAAGGGGAGCTGGCCTCGTTTACTTAGAGGAGTCACACAAAACCATTGCATTGTTCATAACCAAGAGAGGAGCGAGGACATTGAAGGCACCTCTTGAGTGACCACTGAATGTATGACTAGAATTAGTTTTTTTTTTTTTTTTTCCTAAAGCATTCATTACAATCCATTGCAATCCAATGTAGTGGAACTCAATCCGATGTGAGAAAGTGCCAGGTAAAAAACCCTTTAATGTTCATCAAAAGGCATGGGAATAGAAGTAATGAAATGTCTTCATGTGTTCTTGAGTATATTGGCATGCTGCCGACCTACGTGCATGTTTTGGGCAGAAAAGGGTTAAGAAAAAAGCTGAAGCCAACACAATGACCTTTCTGGCAAAGGACACCAGTGTTTTATGCACAGTCATAAGGTCCTTTATGACACACAGCGTTCGTGTCGGAAACATATGCCCTCCTTGGTCATTTGGAGTAATTTGTACCATAAGTGCCACTTTTACCATCATGTTCCCAGATTCCTGGGACTGATGCCGTGGCACTGTTTCTGTCTTTATTTTTTCCTTTTAAGTTGGCCTGAGAGAGTGTCCCCGTGTGACCAGATTGACTGATGACCCCCTTGCAGAGGCCGACCTCACAGAGTATGGTGAACAGCTTTGTGGCTCCTGGAACTCTGGGAGCATTGCCAACTACTCTCATTTTCTTTCCCTTGTTCTTCACTCTCTCTCAAAGAGAGAAGTTTGAACTCACTTTCTCACTTTATTTCACTTTGATGCAGAGCTGCTCTTGCGTCTTGATTTCAGCTGCGACCTCCTTGTCCCGGCTGACTGTGGCAGTCAGTGAACACTTGGCATGAGCTAATTTGTGCTGTCATCTATCATTGGCTGGTCTCCCGCCTCTGCCTGCGGGTGCCTGTGGGTCACTGTCTCCACCGTGTCGGTGCAGAGCTGTGTGTATTAGAGAGGCTCAATACATGTTTGGTTTTGCTGATAATACTCTGCTGTATCGGTGTGTCAGTCCATTCGATTTTCTCTGTATTATAATTTGTCGCACATAAGGCATGTGCTGTGTGAATTTGCTGAAATGTCAATGATAATTTTTAGCATTTAGATTATTCAGTTTCTTGTGCTTGATTCTATTTTCTAAACTCCTGCTAACTAAAACTGCCCTTCTCATTGTCATGTCTCCTGCTGATTCAAGATACAGTAGGTGCTTTTCCAGTTATGGGGCTAAGAAACAGAACACATCAGTTACGGTTAACCTAGAGTAAAGATCAAAAGCTTTTGGCTTGAAATTTAAGGTTCTTTCATCCTTTGCTTCCATCTATCTGTCTTCCTTCTCCCCTCCCTCCTTCTCTTCCTTGTTTTCCCCTAAGATGATAGTGTTTAATTTCTGCTTGTTTAAGTTATATGCTGCTGCTGCTGCTAAGTCACTTCAGTCCGACTCTGTGCGACCCCATAGACGGCAGTCCACCAGGCTCCACCGTCCCTGGGATTCTCCAGGCAAGAACANTTCCTTGTTTTCCCCTAAGATGATAGTGTTTAATTTCTGCTTGTTTAAGTTATATGCTGCTGCTGCTGCTAAGTCACTTCAGTCCGACTCTGTGCGACCCCATAGACGGCAGTCCACCAGGCTCCACCGTCCCTGGGATTCTCCAGGCAAGAACACTGGAGTGGGTTGCCATTTCCTTCTCCAATGCATGAAAGAGAAAAGTGAAAGTGAAGTCTCTCAGTCATGTTGGACTCTTCGCGACCCTATGGACTGTAGCCTACCAGGCTCCTCCATCCATGGGATTTTCCAGGCAAGAGTACTAGAGTGGATTGCCATTGCCTTCTGCCTAGGTTATATGAGTTCATTGACAAAATTTTGGCTCAGTGGTAGAGAATCCACCTGCAATGCTGGAGACTTGCTGGAGATGCAAGTTCAATCCCTGGGTTGGGAAGGTCCCCTGGAGGAGCAAATGGCAACCCACTCCAATATTCTTGCCTGGGAATTTCCATGGACAGAAGATCCTGGTGGGCTACAGTCCATGGGGTTGCAAAGCGTTGGACACAAATGAGTGACCTAAAGAACGACAACAGCAACAATGGAAAAAACCGCCTGGATTGTTTTCATTCCTTGAAGGTCTATCAAACTCTGCTTCTCTTGTACAATTCTTCCTGGAACCAAATGAGACATATTCTCTCTTACATAGTTGGCATTGCTAGCAATGGTTTATGCCCTGTAGAGGAGATGATAGTGATGGTGAAATTAATACTAGTAATGCCAATATTCACTGTACACTCATCACACATAATCTTATTTTAATCCTTATTTCCAATTAGGCTGGGTAATTGCCTTGTCACCACCTGTTTGCAAGGTCCTCTCTGCTGTGCAGAAAAGCCAAAGCCGAGGCCTTTGTTTTTTAGAATTCCTCTCCCTGTACGTTGCAGTTGGCCTATGCCAAGCAGAAGCATTTCCATTTGATAGAAAGGCAGAAGGAAGGAGAAGGTCATCGTTGTCTGAAAACAGTTTAGCCAAATGCTGTGCAGATGAGTGCGCACACTGGCTTCCTGGCCAGCTCCTGAGAACCACCCCCTTCATTACTACAGACAGAGTCAGTGGGAGCAGAGTCCATTGCAGAGTTGATGAGAGCGTCTGTATATTTGCAGGGATTGCAGCAGCTTCATGTGAGCTCTTGAAAACAAAACAAAACCTTAGCAGTGCTTCCGGCAGAGGTGGTCAGCTGTGACTTCCCTGGACTTCACTGCCCAGCTCTTTCAATGGCTGGGTAATTCTCAACTTCTTGTATTAATCCTTTCACAGTTAGAACACATAAAGTGGCTTCTGTTTTCCTGGCAAACACTGATAACATGTTGGTATTGATATTCTCCTCTTCTATTAAAGGGACAGGTTTAGTGAGTCATGAACTTGAACAAGTACGCAAAGCCAGCAAGGGAGGAAGAGTGCTAGTCTACAAATCTGTCTTGGTGCAGCTATTTCTACTACCTTCTGGAGGCTTCTTGCGCTCACTTCCAGCAGAGCCACCCCCTTGTCCCCTCCTGTTCTGTGGCTGCAGTGACTCTCAGTACCCAGGTCAGCCACTGATGCTCTGAAACATGAACCCCCTTTTTACACCTAGGGTTCTGCCCTGGGTCCTGGATTTTGAGAGTATCTCTTTTTTACTACTTTCTGAGGATAAAGATGCTTCTCTCCCTTACTCTGCCCCTGAAGGTTTCACAGCATGTGAAGACTCCACCTATATATTCTGGTTGCAAGGGAGCTGCCTTTCATCTTAAATCTCATGACTGATGGTTGGGAGCAGGGTCACTAGTTTCATTTCTACCATCATCCAGATTCCCCTGTCTGTAAGATTCCTTGTGTTGGTAATCAGTATGTAGATTTTTATCCTCCTGTTTTT
This sequence comes from Oreotragus oreotragus, assembly GCA_006410675.1. Lineage (NCBI taxonomy): Eukaryota > Metazoa > Chordata > Mammalia > Artiodactyla > Bovidae > Oreotragus > Oreotragus oreotragus. The sequence continues at coordinate 48,515 of SJYX01019059.1, read as the reverse complement.
ATGTTTTTTTTTTTTTCTTTTAAATAAGGGATCAAAGAAGTATGAAAAAGGGTAGTTGTTCAGTGTGTCTGACTCTTGAGACCCCATGGACTGTAGACCACCAGGCTCCTCCATCCATGAGATTTTCCAGCAAGGATACTAGAGTGGATAGCCATTCCCTTCTCTAGGCAATCTTCCCAACCCAGGGATAGAACTTAGGTTTCCTGCTTTGCAAGCAGATTCTTTACCATCTGAGCCACCAGGAAAGCAGATCTGAGATCAATTTGTGTTTCTTATTTAACAGTGTTTCATTATCTTCTATATGTCTTTACTAAAGCTCACTGATCTTCTGAACTGATGAAATAGATTTTTTTTTTTAACATCTGCATTTATGACAACAACCCCTAAATCTAAGGATGCTCTTTTGCAATTCTGTCTTGGGGCACTCCATGTTACTATTAAGAATGATTCATGGTAAAGAGTTTGTATATTTACAGGGAACATTTTAACTATTACATAAATTTGGCATTGTTTGTTAGTTTTAGAAATAAAATGTCAAAGTTATCTAATTGTTTGGTCAAAGATTGAGATTGTGTGATAGTTAAGAAAAAAACTAATTGCTAAATACAAAGGTAACTTCATTTTTCTTTAGAGATAAGTGATTCATGGAAAAGTGAGGAATAGGATTTCAGTATGTCCTGCTTTATTTCATGAAGCTTTCCAATTAAATGAATGCTTCTGCTATCAGTTATCATGGGAAGGTATGTTAAATCCACTCAATTAAATAGTCATTTTTGAAGATTCTGAATCTAACTTTGACCTATCCTAGTATTAATTTGGCCTCCTTTCAAAAGGAAATCAATGATTTACCTAAGGATTTCTGTTCATTAGTACACATTAGTGAACCAATTTGACTCATGTCCAGAAGAGATAAGAAATAATTTGATGGACTCTGATAATCTTAAAATTGTCCCTCTTCTCTTTCCAGTGCTATGGAAAGATACAAATGCTTTTCCCTCTTGACCTTTATGAAACTGTTTTCACACCTGCTACTGCAGTAAGTTATATATGGACTACAAGGAAATATTACACTTAATTTTATGATATGGTTGTACTGACTTTGAGTCATCACATTTCAGTACTTTATGTCTTCTCACCTTCTTTATACAGTAATTCCAGATCTTTATTGTCTCTAGTCTAGGTGCTCAGTATACCCTACCCACCAAAAAAAAAAAAATATATATATATATATATATGGTCCTTTATGTGAGGGACTCTATAATGTGTAAAGTAATAACTGTGTCAAGTAATAACTGTAATGCAAACTAGAAATGTTGAACAAGAAATACAGTTAAGTTGGGTATCCTAGAAGAGGAGTAGACAAGGACGTGTTCAAATTGTCTAGGAAAGCCACACTTAAAGAGAACTGGGGTCCAAGCAGTGTAAGCAGGAGCTCTTCAGGCAAAAACATGGATTGGAGGATGGGTTGAGAATAAAGAATTCCAAAAGAAGGGATAGTGTAGGGATTTCTTTGGGGGTATAAGAGTAATAACAAGAATATGATAGTCATCATTTCTGTATTTAATGTGTATAATTAGGTTTAATTTAAAGTTCCATTTTGTATTTCCTCTCTTATACCAACTAGACTTACAACAATAGTTTGCCATGTATTTGATGACATATACTTACAGCTTTGGCATTTTTCTTAGTTGTTACATAATTCCAATTGCTGTAATTTAAGCTAAAGCAGGTATGGAATGCGTTAAGAACTTAGTATTTGTATAGCTATGGTGCGTTAAATGTGGGGATAATGGTTTCTCCAAAGAGATGTTATCAATGATTCCTTCTGAGAGTTAGCAAGAACTCAAAAAACACTAGCTCAAGGTGATTCTAGTTGTTACTCATAAAAGATAACCATATTCCCTCAAAGGTTGGGCACACAGATTATTTAATTTGGGTGGGGATGTATTAATTTAGTGCACATTAGCAAATTTTTCATGGGCCTTGCTCTCTCTGACCAGTCTTTTTGGTATATGAAACCTTTATGGAGTCATGGACCGAGAGAGCTTTCTAATCTAATAATAAACCCACAAGGACTTAGAATATGTAGGTTATGGTACTGATTTTGGCACTTTGTAGCAGAATGCTCTTATAATTTACTTCTTATAGGTGCAGCAGTTTCCCTACCTGTTAGACTCTGTCCTATGGAGAGGTGAAAATGAAATAATGTAGAGAGGAAAGACCTATATAAATTACAAACTACTTTATCAGCTCCCTAAACAACACCAGATATTCTTGACTCAGAAGTATGCACAATGTGGAAGGCACCCTTCCAGGACAGATGGAGGACCCGTATGATGAATGGAGTCATTCGAGGGCAGGATAGAATCTTATCTTATGTCTCTTCAGGGTTCTTTCTGCTACAGGATTTTGAGTTTCTCTGTAGGATTGTGTTGGAAAAATGAACTTAGAATATTGCTGTGTCAGCAGTTCTGCTACTAAAAATGACCACTTGGCAAAAAGCATATTTGTGGCCCATCTGCTTTCATTGTAGGAGCTGTAAATGTAGGAGATACACTACTTGCCATGAATCCTTGCCTAAGAGTGCACTTCTTTTAAAATTTCTTGAAGCAGCTGTCATTTCACACTTAATGCTGTAGTAATTCACACTAAAGGCTCGAGTATTCCCAAGAGATAACTAAATTGTGCAAACGAGTAGCAATGAATGTTAAAAGACAACAGTATAAAATTAGGAATGTGGAATCCTGAGATGTACTTGCTTTATTTATTTTGACAAGGGTAGTTTACTATTGGTAATTCATAATAAAGTGCTACTGTAGAATAGTAAGTGTACTAAAATTGTTTTATTAAAGTAATAAAGCCTGAGTGGGAGTCTTCATCAATGCCCACTACTGTAAAATTGTTACAAAATTTTAAATATTGAATTTAAAATGTCAGGTTATTGTGTTTCTTATTTTCTGTGTCAAGTTCTATGTAGTATTGTGGAACTTCCCCAAAAAAAGAAGAAACAACATAAAGGATTTGGTTCCATACTTGTTTTCAGAAAGAAAACATTTTTCTGATTATCTGAATGAGTCAAAGCATTCCTTTCCAGTTGCCTAGAATACTTGACTAATAAGACCAGATCATGACCAAATTCATGGAAAAGTTCCATGCTGAAAGAATATATGCTTAAAGCTTACTCTTACAGCTCTTGCAAGCACCAGTCAGAGGCACAGGTAACAATGTGGTCAATGAGCGGCTTCAAGGAGGTACACCTAGACAGTGTGCACGCCCTGGCCACTGAACTCCTGCAGCTCATTCTTGCTCACCCATGGTGTCCATGGCCATTCACTCAGCCTCAGTGCGGTCCTTGGTTGCTCAAGGTTAGACACCATACCTTTTGTCTCTTCCGGTTTCTCTCAGGATTTGTGATATATACAGATACTAAATGCATGTTGTTAATCATAAGAAGCTTTTTCAGTTTTGCTTGTCATGCAAAGGAGAAGGGGAACCATATTTTTTATTTCATGTATAATTTTTTTAATTCTATAAATTTTAGTATAAGATAAACCCAGTGGTTCATAGTGAGAAAGAAGATTCAGTGGTTAGCAGTACCTGAGAAAAACATATGGTGTCACTATTCTTGCATGTATTTTTAATAAAACACCACATAAATGAGTTTGAAAAGCTTAGTAAAACCCATCACCATTTCTGAAAAAAGTAAGTGCTAAAGTGCCACTGACTCATGTCCTTTATTCTGAATGATCAGTAACTCCTTTTGCTAATTGTGCGGAACTTGGAGCTATACATGAATGATCTCTGGACTCTATTCATACACTCTTAGCATCATTTAAATCTATGTTAAGCTGAATTCTAGTCTACCATTTTTTCACTATCTGAAAACCCAGTGTGTATAAGTCAGATTGTTAGTTAATCAAAACTTATAATAGATTATGACTCCATTAAAAACAAACAAAAATAGCAAATTCATGTTTTCTGCTTTTGTTCAATTTTCGTTTTCAATATGGTATATCATGAAGTAGAAATAGTAACATGATTTATATATGATGCTTGTTTTCATTGTAATTTTTATTTAATCTCTTTTTATTAAGTGGCATGTATTTATCAACTGCTACTTGTGGTTTGCCAGGTTACAAATACATTTCTGACATAAACATTTAACAAAAAAGCACTAAACAGAGTTAAAGTATTTCGGTTATTGTATGTATCCTCCCTCTCTTGTTTTCCCTTGGCCTCTCTGCTCTTTTATCTGGACTGCCCGGCTCATTGTGTGTTATGGACTTAAAAGTGGAGGTAGATGAATAATTTGTGAATTTTGAAGACCCAGAGAAAGAACTTAAAACCTTGTTTGTGGGGTATGATGTAATACAGCATGGCCACGGTTAGAAATTCCCAGATCCACATGAGAGCAATGCTTCATGATGAGTTCATAGCTAAAATATAAGGAATTGAACATTTCTGTGGATAGTAGCTTTTGCTATCTCACAGGCTCAGATTTGTCTGAAATGTTCCAGTCTTTCTCCTCTGCTCCTGTCCTGTTTCAAAGTTTCATGCAGTAAGCAACTCAAGAGGCCCGAGTTTATATTTTAGCTTTATCAGTTGCTAGTTACATGGCTTTTGAATATATTAACCTTTCCAGCCTTGGTTTCCTCATTACTTTCATAGAATTAATAATTGTTCCCTCCTCTTGGAAATGTAGTGGGGATTTTATGTTACAATACAGGTGGTGTTTGAAACTTGGATGCTGCCATATTTTAAGTGTTTAATAAGCCCATATATTGAAGAGAAAATTTACTCATTATTCATCTAACCCCTTATCCAATCGATCAAGCTTCTTAGTAGAGTGTCTATCATACTCAGGTAGTATATTAGGCATGAGAGAGAGAAATCTGGGCTGGGCCCTAGTCCCCTCCCTGGTAAAGCTGGTGGTTAATAGAGGAGATGGGTGTGAAAGCAACCTGTTATAATACAGTGGGCCTGGCGCTGAGAAATCCATATGAAATGCCAATGTGGCCCAGGAAGAAGGAAATGTCAGCTGAAGTATAAAAAAACAATTGAGAAAACTCTTGGGGAAAGATGGTTCTTGAGTCTAAACTGTTGACAAGAAATAAATCAGGTAAACAAGGGGTTGGAGTATCCTGGTCATTCTTGACAAATAACAAGCTATCAAATGCCACTGATACTTAAAATTTTGTTGAGCTAGGAGAATGCTAAATGTTTTCCCCATGGCCAAAAGAGATCTCTACTGGATAGGTGTGACTTTTAAAAAATGGACAATTAGTGTTATTTCCATTAAACTGCAAAGAAAATCAGTTTCTCTCAGATTTGTAACCTGGGCCAACTCTTAGCTGGTATGAGAACGTTTATTTCTTCTGCTTATGAAGAAGTCCACTAAGATAATACAAACAGCTATAATTATCTTGTTTTATGTAAGGATGATGGGGAAGGCAATGGCACCCCACCCCAGTACTCTTGCCTGGAAAATCCAATGGACGGAGTAGCCTGGTGGGCTGCAGTCCATGGGGTCGCTAACAGTTGGACAGACTGAGTGACTTCACTTTCACTTTTCTCTTTCATGAATTGGAGAAGGAAATGGCAACCCACTCCAGTATTCTTGCCTGGAGAATCCCAGGGATAGGGGAGCCTGGTGGGCTGCCGTCTATGGGGTCACACAGAGTCGGACACGACTGAAGTGACTTAGCAGCAGCAGCAGCATGTAAGGATGAATGTGTGATACTTGTCAGTCTCAGTGGACACTGTGTTCCATTAAGCAAATACTTACTGAATATACCCTATTTTGGCCATGGCAATCAAAGGTGTGTTGGCATAAGGCATAGCTATCTCTGATCATAAACTTCACAAAATAAATAATTTTCTTAACTTATCATAGAGTTTTCACAAAAGTATTTATATAAATCTTACTTTTAATTAAAATTTTTTTCCCTATATTCTACAAAAAGGGGATAGGTCCAGTAAATGTATTAATTGGTGTATAAATTGATAAGTACTTTGCTATATCTCTTTCAAGTGCCAAAATGGTACCTCTTACTTATAATTTTACTGAGCCTGTTATTAAATAAACACACAGCAGGAATTACCAACAAAGGTCTAGTCAAAGCTATGGTTTTTCCAGTGGTCATGTATGGATGTGAGAGTTGGACTACAAAGAAAGCTGTTCTTAACTTATCATAGAGTTTTCACAAAAGTATTTATATAAATCTTACTTTTAATTAAAATTTTTTTCCTATGTTCTACAAAAAGGGGATAGGTCCAATAAATGTATTAATTGCTGTATAAATTGATAAGTACTTTGCTATATCTCTTTCAAGTGCCAAAATGATACCTCTTATAATTTTACTGAGCCTTTTTAAAATAAACACACAGCAGGAATTACCAACAAAGGTCTAGTCAAAGATATGGTTTTTCCAGTGGTCATGTATGGATGTGAGAGTTGGACTACAAAGAAAGCTGAGCACCGAAGAATTGATGCTTTTGAACTGTGGTGCTAGAGAAGACTCTTGAGAGTCCCTTGAATTGCAAGGAGATCAAAACAGTCAATCCTAAAGGAAATCAGTCCTGACTGTTCATCGGAAGGATTGATACTGAAGCTGAAACTCCAATACTTTGGCCACCTGATGCAAAAAAATGACTCATTGGAAAAGACTCTGATGCTGGGAAAGATTGAAGGCGGGAGGAGGAGGGGGCAACAGAGGATGAGATGGTTGGATGGCATCTGTCTCTTATACACATCTAGATGTGTATAAGAGACAGGTGTTAGGGTAACTGGCCAGAAGTGGTGGGCTGCATGTCAGAATTAGCCTGAGCCAGTAAATTCTATGTGTTCCCATTCTTCCTACTGAGTTTATTTATTCACATCATTTCTACTGAGATTATTTTGTCTGCATGTTACCAATGTATGTTATATGAATGGATGGGTGTGTGAGTGTGTGTGTGTTTTGTTACATCAGTGTTTTTAGCTTACAAATCTCTGGACAAGATCGATAATTAGATGTTGCATTTTGAATCCAGTGCTACTTATAGTGGAGAAGACAATGTCAACCCACTCCAGTACTCTTGCCTGGAAAATCCCATGGACGGAGGAGCCTGGTAGGCTACAGTCCATGGGGTCTTGGAGAGTCGTACACGATTAAGTAAATTCACTTTTACTTTTCACTTTCATGCATTGGAGAAGGAACTGGCAACCCACTCCAGTGTTCTCGCCTGGAGAATCCCAGGGATGGGGGAGCCTGGTGGGCTGCCGTCTCTGGGGTTGCACAGAGTCGGACACGACTGACGTGACTTAGTAGCGGCAGCAGCGACTTATGGGGTAAGACTCTTAGGATCTTTTAGGAAAGGTAAATGTATTTTACATATGGGAGGATGTAAATAATTATGACCAGATGATGAATGGTGGTAGATTCAATATGGCCATAAATGCTTCGTAGCTTCCTCCATCAGGAAGCAGAGTCTCCTCTACCACACCTTGAGTCATATCTGGCTTTGACTCACTGGCCCTAATAAAAATATAGATGAAATGATGTGGAATCCCCAAAGCCTAGGACATAAGAGAGACCTTGCAGCTTCCTTCTTTGTCCTCTTAGAATTCTGCTCTGAGACCATGATATCCCTGAGTCAGTCTTGCTAGAGCAGGACGAAAGGACATGTTGAAGAAAACAAAGGCACACCAGCTGGTAGCAACGTGCCCTGACACATGGGTGGGGCCATTTTGGAACTTTCCTGCCAAGAGCAGACATTTAAGTGAGAACAGACAAAGTCAGCGAGAACCTCCCTGCCAGTTCTCAGAAACATTAGAAATGATAAACGTGATCATTGTTATTCTCTAAAGTTTCGAGGGGTGTTTGTTGCAAGCCAGTCTTTACTGGGAACAAGTCACAACGTTCCATAAGAGCAGAAAAGATATTTTGGGTAGGGAAGGGCCACAGTCAGTTACAGAGAAATGAATGTGCTATCTGAGATTTATACTAAAAGATGTGTCAGAATGATGAACTGAGGGCATGTTGTAGAACAACTTCATAACTGGGATGTGGTATTTTAAACTCTGAAGGCAAAGGGGAGCTGGCCTCGTTTACTTAGAGGAGTCACACAAAACCATTGCATTGTTCATAACCAAGAGAGGAGCGAGGACATTGAAGGCACCTCTTGAGTGACCACTGAATGTATGACTAGAATTAGTTTTTTTTTTTTTTTTTTGGTTGGATGGCATCACTGACTCAATGGACATGAGTTTGGGTAAACTCTGGAAATTGGTGATGGACAGGAAGGCCTGGCATGCTGCAGTCCATAGGGTTGCAGAGTCAGACACGACTGAGAGACTGAACTGAACTGAACTGAACTGAGGAATATTTAATCGTGTTGTTATTGCTGTGTATCTGTGGGCTCTGAGGATTCTATACTTTAATCTTGCATTCCCTTTTTACTTGATGGACTTTATCTTCTTTATGTGATATTTAAGGTAAGAAACTTGAGATTGCCAAGGGAGTTTACAGAAAAGAGAGTACTATGGTTTGTGACATTGGAAAATATCATATTTCCTACTTTGTTCTAACAACTTACTAATGATATATAGTGTTTTGATGGTAAAGATTTGTTCAAGTTGCATTTAATTTTAAAATATTTTCTTTCATAGTGATAGTGTTTGTTTTTTTTTTTTCCAAGTATACTTGCAGGTCAGTCCTTATGGAAATAAATTCTGTATCTTCAGGGGTAATGTAAGTAGGGGAGACTAAAGGGGAAAAAGTAGTCTCTTTTATGGAATTAATTAAATTAAACTTAGAATAAAAGGCTTATTGAAACATTTTTCTTTAAACCAGATATTTGTGTTCTGAAGTTTCTGCACTAATGAGTTATATAATATAATCACATATTCATGAAATTTCTTTGAGGTAAATTTTATTTCAATATCTCTTTGATAACTTTGTCAATATGTTGAAACAAATGTAATTAAAAAAAAACTCATTTAAAAGGCCTATTTCTTTCATTTCAGTTTTCATATTCTACTTTCAGTTCAGTTCAGTCACTCAGTCATGTCTGACTCTCTGCAACCCCATGAACCGCAGCATGCCAGGCCTCCCTGTCCATCACCAACTCCCGGAGTTTACTCAAACTGATGTCCATTGAGTCGGTGATGCCATCCAACCATCTCATCTTCTGTCGTCCCATTCTCCTCCCACCTTCAATCTTTCCCAGCATCAGGGTCTTTTCAAGTGAGTCAGTTCTTTGCATCAGGTGACCAAAGTATTGCAGTCTCAGTTTTCAACATCAGGTCCTTCCAATGAACACCAGGGCTGATCTCCTTTAGAAGGGACTGGTTGGATCTCCTTGCAGTCCTAAGGACTCTCAAGAGTTTTCTCCAACACCACAGTTCAAAGCATCAATTCTTCTGTGCTCAGCTTTCTTTATAGTCCAACTTTTACATCCATACATGACTACTGGAAAAACCATAGCCTTGACTAGATAGACCTTTGTTGNAACACCAGGGCTGATCTCCTTTAGAAGGGACTGGTTGGATCTCCTTGCAGTCCTAAGGACTCTCAAGAGTTTTCTCCAACACCACAGTTCAAAGCATCAATTCTTCTGTGCTCAGCTTTCTTTATAGTCCAACTTTTACATCCATACATGACTACTGGAAAAACCATAGCCTTGACTAGATAGACCTTTGTTGGCAAAGTTTTATCTCTGCTTTTTAATATGTTGTCTAGTTTGGTTATAACTTTCCTTCCAAGAAGTAAGTGTCTTTTAATTTCATGGCTGCAGTCACCATCTGCAGTGATTTTGGAGCCCCCCAAAATAAAGTCAGCCACTGATTCCATGTTTCCCCATCTATTTGCCATGAAGTGATGAGTCTGGATACTTTACTAACATTTAAATGTATAAAATTAAAATACTCTAGATGATTTCAAGTTACTTAAAGACAATTTATGTTCTTTCTTTCATTAAAAATTGTGTCTCTGTATGTATGAGAGAGGAAGTGTTTTAGCTCACTAATCAATTTTTATTAATACAAGATTTAAACACTTTCTCTTAAAAATATACATGAATTTTTAAAAAATATACAGCAAAAATTCAAACTCTAAGTATTGTTAAAAATTTAGAAGTGAATAATCTAGTGTGTAATACTAAGGACCATTAACTAAGATTCTAGATGTACTGTACTGATAACTCATTCCCTGAATAAAGCAACAAAGCAAATAAAATAATTCAGCTTTTAAATTTTCTTATTACTCTGTGAAATAAGTTTTAACCTCTGTGGAATAAGTTTTAACCTGCACACATCAAAATATGTTACATAGAACAACTGTATAAACTTTTTTAAGTGAAACATAGTCTGAGCCAAATTTGAATTACCGTCCTAGCACCAGAAGCATCAGCATTTCCTGAGTGTGTTAGAAATGTGAAACCACAGGCACCATACCTAAACCACTTAAATTCTGCTTTTTAACAAGATCCCTGGGTAACTCACTGTACAGAAAGTTGGAGAAGCACCGCTCTAACTACACTTCTTTTAGTGAAAAAAGAATATGAATCAGAGTTTAAATTTTCTTGATTAAATGCAAAGTCCCTTTACCAGTCTTTTGCTGATACACAAACATTTCAAAGAACTTTCAGAGAAATCCTTCGGTGCTTGAAACCGTTTGTAAAATCTACGCTCATATTTTGTGCTCATTTCCATTTTTTTCACTCTTTTCTTCCTGTATTTTCTTCTTTACCATCACCCCTTTTCCAACAGTACATAGAGCCTATGTTCACTGCCTTAAGAGAGCAATGTGATACGGTACAAAAGCAGAACTTGCTGTTAATAGGAACTTTGTTGGTTCATGCTGTCTAGAACAATAGCATTTTGGACATTTTGGGGGGGATATAATGAAATTATATGTAAATATAAGCCATTGCCACGAAATGCACAAAATGTCTTTTATCTTTCTGTTTTTGCTCATTTTTTCCAGCCAAAGTTATCTGCAAAACTCTGGAGCTAAAAAAAAAAAAAAGTTTCATTGGAACATACCAGTTTCAAAGAACAGAAGTAAAAAGTTTGATCCAGGGCAAGGCATGATAATAACAAACTACTTGGAACTGTTTAGTATTTATTAGGTTGGTGCAAACATACTTGTGGTTTTGGACCATGAATTTTAAATCATTATAACTAGGCTCAAACATATCTTTATTAATCAAAATAGGAACCATTACAATTAACACAGTTTTGCCACTGAGAAATAAGTTTGCTTATTCTTGTAGTGTAAAAATCCTTGCTTCAGGATTTGAGGAACTCTTGGAAAGCATTTTCTGCCTCCTGCTGCTTGTGGAAATATTTTCTCTGCAAAAAGTTATCAAGATTCTTGTAAAAGTAGTTGTCACTTGGCAGGAGATCAGGTGAATATGGTGGATGAGGCAAAGCTTTGTAGCCCAATTTGTTAAACTTTTGGAGTGTTTGTTGTGTGACATGTGGTCAGGCATTGTCGTGGACAAGAGTTGGGCCCTTTCTGTGGACCAATGCCAGCTGCAAGTCTTGCAGTCTTGGAGCATCTCATTGAGCTGCTGAGCATACTTCTCAGATGTAATGGTTTCACCAGGATTCAGAAAGTTGTAATGGATCAGAATGGCAGCAAACTGCCAAACAGTGACCATGCCCTTTTTTTTGGTGCCAATTTGGCTTTTGGAAGTGCCTTGGAGCTCCTTCTCGGTCCAGCCACTGAGCTGGTCATCACCATTTATGGTATAAAGTCCATTTTTCAGATTGAGAAATGTTGTGTAGAAAAAGAGAAGAGGATACTTCAAAACGACACTTCCCTTGATTTGTGGTCAACTCTTGAGGCACCCACGTATCAAGCCTTTTCACCTTTCCAATTTGCTTTAAATGCTGAATGACCATAGAATGGTTGGTTGATGATGGGTTCTTCGGCAACTTCTCTTGGAGTTGTAAGAGGATCAGCTTTGATGATCCTGTTAGTTGGTTGCTGTCCAACTTCCAATGGCTGGCCACCGCACTCTCATCTTCAAGGCTATTGTCTCTTTTGCTAAAAACTTCTTGAGCCACCACCGCACCAAATGCTTGTTAGAAGTTCCTGGGCCAAATGCATTGTTGATGTTTAGTTGTCTCTGCTGCTTTACAACTCATTTTGAACTCAAATAAAAATTGCTCAAATTTGCTTTCTGTCTAATAAATATAAGATAAACATCAAATAATGTCATTAGCAAAAAAACATAAAGCAAGGAATGTGTATTAAAGTGATGTATAAGTGCATTTATTTAAGAATGTATTTCAATATCAAACAGCAAATTTCAATAATATAAAACCACAATTAATGTTGCACCAACCTAATAGCAAAAATTTGCTTAATAAACTAGGCATCTAGAAAAAGGTATTATCATTAGAGTACACCTTAAAAATTTTTTTAAAGCAAGGAATGTGTTCGTGTAAAAAAATAAATAAATACAAAAAAATAAAAATAAATTAAAAAAAAAAGAAAGAAATGCACATAACAGCACCAATAAAAAAAAAATAAATAAAGTGATGTATAAGTGCATTTATTTAAGAATGTATTTCAATATCAAACAGCAAATTTCAATAATATAAAACCACAATTAATGTTGCACCAACCTAATAGCAAAAATTTGCTTAATAAACTAGGCATCTAGAAAAAGGTATTATCATTAGAGTACACCTTAAAAATTTTTTAAAGCAGTTAAGACTTTTAAGTAATTAGCAAGTTATAGTATAGATTGATGAAAATGAAAATGTCTTATGAAAGAGCTGCTTTAAATATGTTTAGTTTATATTTAATTTGTATTTTTGATGTTAGATAGAATTAAAATGATAAAAATGTACTTCCAGAATGCCTGCTAAATTATGACTGTATTTCTTAAATATGTCAGAAAAAGACTGCTGGCAGATGTGCATAAAAGCAAAGAAAATGAGGAAAATTTTTATGAAACAAGAAAAATCCTTATGTTTTAAACTTTTAATACATAGAGAAGCACTGGTATTTATAATTTGCTAAAAATAATTTTATTTACATAACTGTTAGATTATGAGAATGACTAGAAACAATAAAAAAGATTAGATCACAAATGTATCCCATTTTTTATTCATCAAGATAGATGATTTAGGTACTCAGTTCACTTTATAGGAGTGAACAGAAATTTAAGGGGAGAGTGAAAGAAGCACAAGGTAAGAGCAGAGAAACAGAGCTTTTAAGCTTTTGAACTGTGGTGTTGGAGAAGATTCTTGAGAGTCCCTTGGACTGCAAGGAGATCCAACCAGTCCATTCTGAAGGAGATCAACCCTGGGATTTCTTTGGAAGGAATGATGCTAAAGCTGAAACTCCTGTACTTTGGCCACCTCATGAGAAGAGTTGACTCATTGGAAAAGACTCTGATGCTGGGAGGGATTGGGGGCAGGAGGAGAAGGGGACGACCGAGGATGAGATGGCTGGATGGCATCACGGACTCGATGGAAGTGAGTCCGAGTGAACTCCAGGAGATGGTGATGAACAGGGAGGCCTGGAGTGCTGTGATTCATGGGGTCACAGAGTCAGACACTACTGAGTGACTGAACTGAACTGAACTGAAGACCATGGTTAAGTATATTTTTCCTCCAAACATGGTGTCCCTGATAGGTGATAAATCGGATGCACTTCATCTTGTTAAGTATTTTATTCAACTACATATTAAAGTATTTTCTATTTTTATTTTTAAATTTTACTATAGCATCATCAGAATACTCTAATTAACACTTTTAAACAACAGTGCTACATGTAGTAGGGTAATGTTTGCAATTATCTCAAGTTTGCTGGGAATCAACTTTGGAGGAGAAAGTTTGCTTTTACAGAGTGGAGTTACAGGTATCAAACTGAGCATGTATGGGGTAAATACTGGCCAATTTTAACCTTTGGAAAACACTCCTTACATCATAGAGCAGTGTACTAGACGGTATGTGCCACACCAACATCTCTTCCACTGGAAGATCCTCTTTATTTCCTACTCCAGGGTAGTTTTTTCATCTATCAAACACAGTTCTTTCACACTCTAAGGATACAAGGAGAGGCTGTAGCCCTGGCTAAGCCATCCCAAGGCAGCAAGCTAACGGGATGATCTGAGTGTCTGCTGCTGCATTTACTCTGGCTCCTGTTTCTGATGGCCTGGTGGTTCAGCTCTTCTGTGATGCCATGAATTAGTCTGTATTCTTAAACACATATTCCTTCATTTCCTCTTGTTTTTAAATGTCCCTATCCCTGGAAAATAAATGGTGGCCTGGATATTTGAAGAAAGCTTGCTGGTGGGGGACGTGGGGAAGCCAGGCATGGGAACAGAGGAGCAGTTGTCCAGGACACAGAAGCTCCCATGTTCAAGTTTGCTGAAGGCTCTTCCAAGCCACTGTGGGACTTATTGTCTGGCTGCTGGAGCCTAATACATGGAACCATTATGATATCTTTGCTTACATGATTCTTAGAAGTGTACACAGGAATAATTCTTTTTTCTTTACAAGGAACTAGACTTTCTATATTACAAAAGATGAGTTGTCACACTGAGGGGACATTTTTACCCAATATCTATAATTAGCCATCATGAGTTTAATATAACTATTGAATAAAGAAAACTATTCCAAGATAAGGGCTTCAGGAGACACAGGTTTGATCCTTGGATGGAGAAGATCCCTTGGAGAAGGAAATGGCAACCCACTCCAGTATTCTCACCTGGGAAATCCCATGGACAGAGAAGCCTGGCGGGCTGCAGTCCATGGGATTGCAAAAGAGTCAGACATGACTTAGCAACTAAACAACAACAACTTTTAGATTAAAAACTTTACAGTTCACCAGGTACCATCTAAATCCTTGCTGACTTTGTCACCAATGTATTTCAAGTGAGAATTTGGAAATCAACATCTTGAAGAAGAAAAACTAGTCTGTTTCCCAACTCTTTCATGGTTCACTTCCATCGTAGATACTCTGTTTTTTTTCTTGTAGAAAAATCAGTTAAGTGTAAACTGTTTCTGTGGCTTTTACCATCAGCTTTTGACTGCAAAAGGCAAGGATTGCTTATAGGTCATTCTGTATAATCTCAATATTGATCCCTACTTCTTAAAGCTTTTTCAGAGCTTTTGTTAAAACACTTACACTAGAATTGAAATAGTCAGAAATTGCTTTCTGAGAGCAAACATTTGAGATCAAATTTAAAAAAAAAAAAAAAAGCAAGACTGTGACCTTACCACTATCCTTTTTCACTTTTACTAGCTCAATGTAATTTTAGATGTTTTCTGTCTCAGTAAATAATAAGGTAAGCATCTTTTTAGATGTTGCTTCTGTGAGCATTAGGAATAAGTTGGAAAGAGAAGGGAAAATGTGTATAATCTGCTGCTGGGTTCTATAATCTCAGGTTTGACTGGTCTAGATATGACCTGATTCCTGTGAGCTGAGTACTGACACAGGAAACTTCAAAAAGGCAGCTACACAGCATGATTCTGATTTTGGCATCCTTTGGCCAAGATACATGAACCCTTTGGACGCCCACTGCTTTCTCTCTCCACTAACATCTACCAGGCCAAGAGAATTGTAAACCTCTCCTTAATATTTTTTTCAAATCCCCTTTCCAAAAAGGTGAAGCTCAAGACCTGGATCCTAGCAAGGCAGACATCTAAGAGCCACATGGGGGCTATGAGCCAGGCAGGTGAAATCTAGGACAGAACATCTAGGGTAGTTCAGAAGGCAGCATCAGAAGCTGAGCTCAGATTGAAATCCCAGGGAACAGTGCAGCTGATGATCTTTCCACATTCACAGACACTGGTATAAATTCCAAGATGGGGTACTGAAATCTGGAGACACAATGACACAACAAATTGATAGGATACCAGAGGCAGAGAATGGGTGGATTCCCCTGAAGCCTAGGAGCTGAGATATAGGTGATTTTCACAGGGAGTGGTACATCTGCCTTGGTTGAGGATGGAGCTGATAAGGACCAGTTTACACAGTCCTGTCCTAAAAGTTTAGGGCCTCATAGTTTTAACTATTAGATCACAATATATATTTCTAGTGCCAGTAGTTAGATTCCCATTACCATTGATTCCTCCTGCCAAACCCTTCCTAGTGAACCAGCTACTGTATCTGATCCTGACATATAAGCAGTGATACTAAACGTTCTGAACCTTCCTTGCACCATAACCCACTTTCAATGCAGAACACTAGCCTCTCAGAAACAGAGCAGGAGTTAAGTTCTCAGTGGCCTGGGCATAGTGGAAAGGAATCAGATATGAACATCCGTGTGGAGTCACGTGGATAANACTAAACGTTCTGAACCTTCCTTGCACCATAACCCACTTTCAATGCAGAACACTAGCCTCTCAGAAACAGAGCAGGAGTTAAGTTCTCAGTGGCCTGGGCATAGTGGAAAGGAATCAGATATGAACATCCGTGTGGAGTCACGTGGATAACGGCAATTAGAAATGCAAACTGATCAGACTAATGATTTCCACCAGCTAGAGTGAGTGGTGCATGGATATCAGACGGGGAGTTATAAAGTGTCTCTCATTCATATATTCTCCGCCTGGACTCAATATGTATTGGGATCTTCATTCTTCCCAGCAATAGGCTGTGAAGTCATTCTGTGTGGCCTCTTTCTGATTTTTAGAATATTGGTCATAACATTGGGTAAAATGGGTGGGGAAGCTGGTGGTGAAAGCAAGCCATGAGAATGCAAACCATAGTTTCTCTTGGGAAAAAAAAAACACACACAACACTGAGTGGGTATCAGCTCAGTTCAGTCACTCAGTCATGTCCGACTCTTTGTGACCCCATGAATTGCAGCATGCCAGGCCTCCCTGTCCATCACCAACTCCCAGAGTTCATTCAGACTCATGTCCATCGAGTCAGTGATGCCATCCAGCCATCTCATCCTCTGTCGTCCCCTTCTCCTCCTGCCCCAGTCCCTCCTCAGGTGGCCAAAGTACTGGAGTTTCAGCTTTAGCATCATTCCTTCCAAAGAAATCCCAGGGCTGATCTCCTTCAGTATGGACTGGTTGGATCTCCTTGCAGTCCAAGGGACTCTCAAGAGTCTTCTCCAACACCACAGTTCAAAAGCANGTGGGCAAAGTACTGGAGTTTCAGCTTTAGCATCATTCCTTCCAAAGAAATCCCAGGGCTGATCTCCTTCAGTATGGACTGGTTGGATCTCCTTGCAGTCCAAGGGACTCTCAAGAGTCTTCTCCAACACCACAGTTCAAAAGCATCAATTCTTCGGCACTCAGCCTTCTTCACAGTCCAACTCTCACATCCGTACATGACTACTGGAAAAACCATAACCTTTACTAGACGGACCTTAGTTGGCAAAGTAATGTCTCTGCTTTTGAATATGCTATCTAGGTTGGTCATAATATGCAGCAGCAATTCTGTCATGGTATTGAATGAAGAAAAGTCCTGCTGTCAAGGAAATAGATATAGATCATCTGTTAAGAACTATTGCTTGAGAAAGGGGTATTCAAGATGTATTATGCACCTCATTTTTCTCTTTTTTTTTGGAAAAGAAACTCAATAATATTGAAATATGCAGGATCTACCAATTTCAGGTACTTTAATAGAAATACTTGGATAGAGTGGATCTAGCAACAACTTCTCCAAATTTTAAACTAATGGAAGCTTTATCCCAGAAAGAGAATATGAATATATAGGCATACATATTTTCAGTAATCTATTGAAAATATTCTCTTACCAATTCTCAAGGTTTATAGCACGAACTAATGTACTAACGTACTAATTCTTTCCTCAATAAGGACACAGTGAGAAACTTTAGCTCTTATGACTAAGGTGTTTTGTTTCCTCTTTCCTCTAGCTTTTAAAAACTTCTGATGTGACTTTTGGTTTCATCTCACCTGATCTGATAGGGAAGGGTCAGTTTTAATAGATGATAGAGTTTATAAACCTAGTAGGTGTTGGCACTGGACAAAGTACTGGAAGCATAAATGAAGGGAACAAAAGAGCCACAGTCCTGTACTTTTAGAGCTTACATTTTAATTTGGAAGATGATAAATCATTCAACTCCTCTTTTAAACAAATATAAAATTACCATTGTGAATAAATATGAAAAAAGTCATGAAAAAGGCTAATTTGGCAAAGGTTAGAAAGTTAAGGGAAGGCTTCCCTGAAGAAATGATCCGGTTCACTGGGGTATGGAAGAGGATCATTGGAGGAGAATAATATTCCAGGATGTGGGGAAATGGTTTGAGAAGGAATGAAATAAACTGAGATGGTTGAAGTGGAGTTAGCACAGGGAAACATGGTGTGAAATTAGGGTGGGAATCATGATGGTAGGTCGGGACAAAATGATTCTGGACCTTAAATGATATTACCTTTATTCTAAGAGTATTGAGTGTCCATCAGAAGAATTCAAAAGCAGAAAGGTGAAATGATCAGATGTTTCTTTGGAGACGATTTCTCTAGTATTAGGGTGGAGAACTGATTGGCAGTGGAGACCAAACTTGTCTTTTTCTCTTTCAAGAAACACCTTAGCTTTTGGATTTGCAATTTTACAAGTTTCCCTGGAGAATCCCATGGACGGAGGAGCCTGGTAGGCTATAGTCCACTGGGTCGCAAAGAGTCGGGCACAGCTGAGCGACTTCACTTTCGCTTTCACTTAGTACATTTTGTTGTCGTTGTGGATTGTTTTGAAGCTGTCTGTCTCTCTCAGTATTCTCTGCTAAATGTGTGATCCTGGTTACTCATTAGAGGAAACTTGTGTTCTTGTGATGCTGTGACTTCTAACCTGAGCATTCTTAGTCGCATCTGTGTTGACTGTTGTAAGCATCGCGCTCCCTGCTACGGTCAAAACAAAACAAAACAGATCTTTCTTCCGCTTCTTCTTGAGCAATTGTAAAACCATGAAATATGAGTTGAGAGGGAAGTTTTCCTCGAATCACTCCCCTGACATTTGGACAATTCTCCTACCCAGTTGTTGAAGCCACATCTCGCTAATTTTCTTTCTGTGATCATGTTGTGTTTTGTAAGTTAATTCATGAACCTTAAAACCTGGAACTGATTTTTCTGTACAAGTAAGATTTCAAACTGAAATAACAGTTTGCATACCAGGTTGGCTCACAAAGTTAAAGGAAAAGAGAGAAAAGGAGGGAAAAAATTGTTAAAAGGTACGGGGCAGAGCTACCATGTGTTTGACAGGTGATATTTCTCATGCAGCCCTCACATTCTGAGGAGAGGCATTATTAGAATCCTTATACTCCAATACTATAGCTGAGAAAATGGGTTTATTATTTCGTATGCTTATCTCATATATATCGTTTTCATAAACGAATACCTTCCAGGTTCCACATAAAATCTAGGAGTACATCTTTTCTTCTGTAATTGTAATGGCAAATTAGATGGTAAATGTTTATCTTTTAAAGAGAACTTGGTGAGTCTCCTTACTCCTAATAACTTGTGATGGCAGAAATAGGGAAAAGGTTTCAGGTAGAGTAGGTATAAATTGATACGTGAAGGGAAAGATATTTCAGGAGTTCCAATCCATCATTATCATCCCCCACCTACCACCTCTGCCATTACCAACACCTCCCAAGCAACCATAATTGCCCTCATCATTGCAATTATAACCACTTACCATTGCTCATAATATCAACACAACTCTCATGACAACCATCATGAAAAATACCACCACTGCTGACTGCCTCCCTATTACTATCCCAGGTCTCCTCCCAATAGGACCTTCCTCTGCTACTTACCTTCACCAGCATCCTGGTGATGACACTTACTGTAGCTTAGTTAGCTCCTCATCCCACTGATCAGTGTGCCTGAGCTTAATCATAAGGGAATCTGACCACATTTTTAAAGTTCTGTGCAGCGCCCCTCCAGCTCCTCAAATTAGGGAAGAAAATCAAGGGTAGACAAAAAACTGTAGGCATATAGGTAGGGTAAAGCTCTTAACAATGGGAAAGAGTGAAGAGGGACACGCTGTAGAGAGAAGGTGACCTGAAGGAGAACAAGCTATCTCAGATAAGATTCCATTGACATCATCAAAAGAGGGTCCTTGTAACTACAGGGACTGAAGGGGCACTTGAGAGAGTTTGGTGTTAACTGGCAAGGGTGAAGTGCAGACTGTCACTCTAGATTCAAAGCTCTTTATCGCTACTCTAGGGAAATCATCATTCACCAAACACTGGGGAAAAAAACTATCCGTTTGCTTTACCTGACTAGTAAAAACCTATGGGATGATCTAGATAATAATCATTCAGAACAAAATATAAAAATAGAAAGGAACAAGGGTAGATATGTAAACTATGGCAGTAATAGGTAATCTGATATGATATTTGCCTCTTTTTCTGATGATTTATAACAGTATTGGTCAAAACCCGTAAGTTTTGCCTATTTATTTTCCCTCCCCTGGCTGGTAGGAAAGAGAAAGAGAATTTCTCAAAGTCCCTTGGATTGATCATTTCTATTTGAAATGAAGTCTCAATAGCTTGATCGAGAAACAAAGCAGAACCTGAGGGCATCCACATGAGTCTACTCTGGCCAGTTCCCTTAACAAAATAAGAGAAGCACAAACAAGTTTCAGACCAAATCCATAACCATGACTGCTTAAACCCCTAGGCTAAACAGGAAAAATGCTCTCTAAACCTACAAAATTAAGCTTTATGACTGTATCTCTGAAGAAAATTTTTAAATAGGCTCCAAATAAGATAGAAAAAGAACCAGTGAAATTCTATCTATAACATACGTGTTCAAATTAAGGTCAGGATAGGGTTTCCTCTGCCAAAAATACGATGCAATAAACAAAAGTGCTTAGTGACATTGAAAACATTCTCAACAGAAAAGTAAACAACCAAACAAAATAATCATAGAAACAAAAATAATCATAATAAACAGCCAAACAAAAAATGATCATAGAAATCATAGAAATAATCACAGAAATAAACAAAATGAGGTTTTTTTAGTCCAAATGATAAATACAAATAAGGTTTTAAAAAGTACAGAAAAAGTGTCTGGCCATAGACTAATTGAAAGTGATATAGAAATACAATGTAACCGAAAATAATGAAAATAATAGAAAATACTATTTAAAGAAAATAAAGGAAAAAGGAAGATAAATTTTAATAATATAACTTAAAAAGATTTAATAAAAATGAGTGCAGGATTAAGATTGAGATTTTCCTGAAAATATTAATATGTAATAACTTATAAGCCCCTAACTGTGGAAAATTCTTAAAGAGATGGGAACACCAGACCACCTGACCTGCCTTCTGAGAAATCTGTATGCAGGTCAGGAAGCAACAATTAGTGCTGGATATGGAACAATGGACTGGTTCCAAATTGGGAAAGGAGTACGTCAAGGCTGTACATTGTCACCCTGCTTATTTACCTTATACGCAGAGTACATCATGGGAAATGTTGAGCTGGATGAAGCACAAGCTGGAAACAAGACTTCTGGGAAAAATATAAATAACTTCAGATATGCAGATAACACCACCCTTATGGCAGAAGGTGATGAGGAACTAAAGAGCCTCTTGATGAAAGTTGAAAAAGGAGACTGAAAAAGTTGGCTTAGAACTCAACATTTAAAAATGTAAGATCATGGCATCCGGTCCCATCACCTCATGGCAAATAGATGGGGAAACAGTGGAAACAGTGACAAACTTTATTTTCTTGCACTCCAAAATCACTGCAAATGGTGACTGCAGCCATGAAAATAAAAGACATGCTCCTTGGAAGGAAAGCTATGACAAACCTAGACAGCATATTAAAAAGCAGACATTACTTTGCCAAAAATGTCTATCTAGTCAAAGCCATGTGTTTTCTTGGTAGTCATGTATGGATGTGAGAGTTGGACCATAAAGAAAGCTGAGCATTGAAGAATTGATGCTTTTGAGCTGTGGAGAAGATTCTTGAGAGTCCCTTGGCCTGCAAGGAGATCCAACCAGTCCATCCTAAAGGAAATCAGTCCTGAATATTCACTGGAAGGACTGATGCTGAAATTGAAGCTCCAATACTTTTATCACCTGATGTGATGAAATGACTCATTTGAAAAGACCCTCATGTTGGGAAAGACTGAGGGCAGGAGGAGAAGGGGACGGCAGAGGATGAGATGGTTGGATGGCATCACCGACTCAATTGGCATGAGTCTGAGTAAACTCTGGGAGTTGGTGATAGTCAGGGAGGCCTGGCATCCTGCAGTCCATGGGGTCAAAGAGAGTCGGACAATACTGAGCAACTGAACTGAACTAAGTTCTTAAGTATATCTCCATCTCCATTTATTTTTTTTAAATATCACTTTTAGTCATCTATCTTAATTCTACACCTTCTTTGCATTCCTGAAGAAATTAATTATAGTTAGGAGGTTTCATTATGTGTCTAACAAATCTAATCTCCAGCTCTCCTGTGAATATGTTTTTATTATCATTTTTCTCTTGCAGTTTGAGTGATCCTTGTGCTTTTTTCATAACTGATTGTTTCTTTTTTGAATATTGGACATTATAGGCAAAAATTGTAGAGTTAATTTTGGAGCTCAGAATGATGTTATTCATTGGAAATAATTTACTTTTGATTCTGTCAGGTGTTTAGGATTAAGAGATCACCTTGAATTCACTGAGGAATTGAAGTTTCATTCTTTGTAGAGTTTAACTCTTTCTGGTTTATTCCTTTGGTATTCCTACTACCTCAAAAATGTAAACAGACAAGATGCGTGCCGTGGTCTCCACCTCCCTGGTGGATGTGCACTGATTTGGTCTTGCAGTCCTATGAGATTTTCAGGAGTTCTACTCAACCTCCTAGTCATCCTAGATTAGTAACCCTTGTTAATAATATTCAGTTTCTAGTGTTTTAAACGACTTTTACTTCCAATGCAGTAAATTTTTTTCACTTCTCTTTGTGATTTAAAATTCTCTCATTTTCTTGGAGGCTTGAAATTTCATCAGGAAGAATTAGATGTGTCTTTTTCAGGGGGAAAAAAAACAGTCTTGATTGGTTCTTGAAAGGCTCAATACATGAGATATTTGGGGGTTTCTCTTTAGCAATGACAAATTTATTTTGTTGTGTTTAAGTAGTTCATTCCTTCTCTTCTTTCTGGAGCTTGTAATATGATAGATTTTTGATTTCTCTGAATCTATTCTTTGCTTCATTAAGAAAAATCAGAATAGTGAGGTAGTTAAGAAGGTAATCTTCGGAGGAGCAACATTAAGTTTCAGATTCTCATTTTAACATTTGGTTAACTGTGTGACTTTAGGCAAGCTAAAAAAACTGTCTGTACCCAAGTTTCTTATTTAGTAAAGTGTATTAAAAATTTCCATTTCCTAAATTATTGTGAGAAAAAAATCAATAAAACATATAATTACTATCATGCATTTGTCCAATGCTTTGTTTTTGATTAAACTTCCAGATTACTAATTTACTCTCCACTTGTGCCCATTTCAGTGTTTTCTTTTTCCTTTAGCAGTCAAATTTAAAATGCCTAACATCTCTAATTTAATTACATAATTATTTCTTTTTGGAGATTGCCTTTTTGAGAACAAAGATTTGCATTTTAAAATTCTCTTATTTGCATTATCTGTTTCTTTTAAATTTATCTTAGTCCCCCCCCCTTTTTTTTTTGCTGTTAGAGCTTTATTCAAAATATTTGATAATTCTTTATTATTTCTTCATATTTTTAAACAAGGACTAAGAGTGATGAAACAGTGGAAACAGTGTCAGACTTTCTTTTTTTGGGCTCCAAAATCACTGCAGATGGTGATTGCAGCCATGAAATTAAAAGACGTTTACTCCTTGGAAGAAAAGTTATGACCAACCTAGATAGCATATTCAAAAGCAGAGTACTTTGTCAACAAATGTCCGTCTAGTCAAGGCTATGGTTTTTCCAGTAGTCATGTATGGATGTGAGATTTGGACTGTGAAGAAAGCTGAGTGCAGAAGACTTGATGCTTTTGAACTGTGATGTTGGAGAAGACTCTTGAAAGTCCCTTGGACTGCAAGGAGATCCAACCAGTCCATTCTGAAGGAGATCAGTCCTGGGTGTTCTTTGGAAGGAATGATGCTAAAGCTGAAACTCCAGTACTTGGCCACCTCATGCGAACAGTTGACTCATTGGAAAAGACTCTGATGCTGGGAGGGATTGGGGGCAGGAGGAGAAGGGGATGACAGAGGATGAGATGGCTGGATGGCATCACGGACTCGATGGACATGAGTCTGAGTGAACTCTGGGATTTGGTGATGAACAGGGAAGCCTGGCATGCTACGATTCATGGGGTCACAAAAAGTCGGACACGACTGAGCGACTGAACTGAACTGAACTGAAGAGTGATGAGTATGAACTATTGCTGTGACCTTTGTAATTTGTCAAATATTCTCTTATTTGAACAGAACTGCCTGTGGGCTCTGAGTCAAGGGAAAACGTGTGTCAAGGTAGTTTTGATTTTTACTTATTTTTATTGAAGTGTTGTTGATGTATTATACCATATTATATAAGTTACATGTGTGTAATATAGTGATTCACAATTTTTGAAGGACATAGTCTTTTTACAGTTGCTATGAAATAATGGCTACATTCCCTGTGTTGTACAATGTATCCTCATAGCGTATTTTATGTGCTGTGCTATGCTTAGTTTCTCAGTTGTGTCTAATGCTTTGTGACCCCAAGACTGCAGCTGGCCAGGCTTCTCTGTCCATGAAGATTCTCTAGGCAAGAATACAGCAGTAGGTTGCTATGCCCTCCTACAGGGGATCTTCCCAATCCAGGGATCAAGCCCAGGTCTCCAGCAGTACAGATAGATTCTTTACTGTCTGAACCACCACAGAAGCCCAAGAATTTTGGAGTGGGTAGCCTATCCCTCGGGGAAGGCAATGGCACCCCACCCCAGTACTCTTGCCTGGAAAAGCCAATGGACGGAGTAGCCTGGTGGGCTGCAGTCCATGGGGTCGCTAACAGTCAGACAGACTGAGCGACTTCGCTTTCACTTTTCTCTTTCATGCATTGGAGAAGGAAATGGCAACCCACTCCAGTGTTCTTGCCTGGAGAATCCCAGGGATGGGGGAGCCTGGTGGGCTGCTGTCTATGGGGTCACACAGAGTCGGACACAACTGAAGTGACTTAGCAGCAGCAGCAGCAGCCTGTCCCTTCTCCAGGGGGTCTTCCCGACCCAGGAANGGATGGGGGAGCCTGGTGGGCTGCTGTCTATGGGGTCACACAGAGTCGGACACAACTGAAGTGACTTAGCAGCAGCAGCAGCAGCCTATCCCTTCTCCAGGGGGTCTTCCCGACCCAGGAATTGAACTGGGGTCTCCTGGATTGCAGGTGGATTCTTTGCCATCTGAGCTACCCAAGAAGCCCCAGCATATTTTATGCACAATATTAATGGTTTACCTTTATATCACTCCTCCCCATTTCTCTCTCTCCTCTGGTTACCAGTAATTTGTTTTCTACATCTGTAAGTCTGTTTCTTGTTGTATTAACTAGTTTGGTGTAGTTTTTACGTATCACATATACATGATCTCATGTGGTCTTTTTTCTCTGTCTTATTTAGCATCATGCTCTTGAAATCCATCCACATTGTTGCACATGGCAAAATTTCATTCATTTTATGATAGAATAGTATCCCATTGTGTGTGCATGTGTGTGTATATACATATCCCACACATTCATCTTCTTAACCTATTTTTGATGTGTTGAGAGACACTTAGGTTGCATCCATATTTTGGCAGTTATAAATAATGCTGCTATGAAAAATGCAATACATATGTATTTCCAAATTAGTGTTTTAGTTTCTTTCAGATATATACACAGGAGTGGAATTGCTGGGTCACATGGTAGTTCTATTTTTAGTTTTCTGAGAAACCTCCATACTGAATTACATAGTGGCTGCATCAACTTACAGTCCCACTAAGCACTTGCAAGTGTTCTCTTTGCATTTGTTTTTTGTGGCCTTTTGATGACAGCCTTTCTGACATGTGAAGTGTTGTCTCATTGTGGTCTTGGTTTGCATTTCCCAGATAATTTGTGCCGCTGAGTATCTTTTCCTGTGCCTGTTGGCCACCTGCATTTCCTCTTTGGAAAAATGTCTCTTCAAGTCTTCTGCCCATTCGTCACCCAGACTGCTTGTGTTTTGATGTTCTGATGTTTAGATGCAGTGGCATATAGATGAGATTTGGGGAGGTAGCAGAATTAAATGTACGTTCAAAGTGTGCCATTTTGAACTAAGCATCTTTTAACTTTTAAAATATAACATAAATATATGAGCAGTGATTTTAAAAAAATCTTCCTCTCATCTATGTCTCAGTACTAGGTTTTTATTTCTATGTTTAGAGATACCTTCCATGAATTACANATTCAAAGTGTGCCATTTTGAACTAAGCATCTTTTAACTTTTAAAATATAACATAAATATATGAGCAGTGATTTAAAAAAAATCTTCCTCTCATCTATGTCTCAGTACTAGGTTTTTATTTCTATGTTTAGAGATACCTTCCATGAATTACAATCCATACATATTCAGGGAATAACAGTCTTCACAGGAACTATGCTAAGGTTATTATGCAGCCTATTTTCTTTTCCCATCAGATATGAAGCATTTTTATAGTTCTCATTCAGTACTGGTGTCAAGCTGTTGGTTTGCAACCTCAGGAGCTTCCTGGGTGAAATTATAAGCCAGCCCCCACACACTGGCAGGCAAGGAGAAACTGAACAGAGAGGCAAATCCCTCGAGGTGGCAGGGATGGTAAACCAAGGAACTTAGACATGACACTTGTCTTGGGTGATCGCAAGATGAGTAGATCCCTGCACCTGTCTTTCCAGAATCTTAAGAAAGTTTATGTGGAGGCCTTACCTGGGTTCAGTCACTTACATCATCCCAGTGGTCTCAACAACACACAACTATCTCAGGCTGTGTCCTAGCACAGAGACGGTGAGCAGAACGCAGACTTCAAGGTCAGGAGTGGGGCGAGGAACTTTGGTGGCCCATGTCTAGCTCGTGGGTCATCCAGGAATCATGTCTTCTCAATGACTTCCTCCAAAATAAGTTCCCTGCACTTCCTAACCAGTGTTTTCTTCTTGTTGTTGCACTGTTAGAATTTATTCTCCAACCTAAACTTTCTTATACGCTGTCAATTTATACAAGTATAAAGGAGGATGTGTCAGAATTCATTTAGGAAATTTCAGCTATACTTTTAGAAGTTTTGAGAAAAAGGAGAATATGTGTGGCTTGAAATACCAATGTCAAACTTACTACCTTCTGAAATTTAATGAACTTTTACTGGAGGATATAAAAAAGACAGTAAAAGATGAAATTACATTTTCCATCCTTTTTGAAAATTTTATAGGCATGGAGAAACTTTCATATATTTCCTCAGAATATGTCTAAAAAATGAACACAGCTTACAAATAGTGATGTCTGAAGCATCCATCGTATGAATTAAGATGTTGTTGCTGAGTTGCTGAGTCATGTTTGGCACTTTGTGACCCCATGGACTGCAGTATGCTAGGCTCCCCTGTCCTTCAGTATCTCCCGGAGTTAGTTCAAACCACACCGATTGAGTGGTGATGTCGTAACCATCTCATCTTCTGTCGACCCCTTCGCCTCATGACTTTAGTCTCTTTTCCAATATTAAGGTCTTTTCCAAAGAGTCAGCTCCTTGAATCAGGTGGCCAAAGTATTGGAGCTTCAGCATCAGTCCTTCCAATGAATATTCAGGGTTGNTTTCATATCCATACATGACTACCTGTCTCTTATACACATCTAGATGTGTATAAGAGACAGATTAAGGTCTTTTCCAAAGAGTCAGCTCCTTGAATCAGGTGGCCAAAGTATTGGAGCTTCAGCATCAGTCCTTCCAATGAATATTCAGGGTTGATTTTTTTTTAGGTTTGATTGGTTTGATCTCCTTGCAGTCCAAGGGAGTCTCAAGAGTCTTCTCCAACACCACAGTTTGAAAGCATCAGTTCTTCAGTGCTCAGCCTTCTTCTTGGTCTAACTCTCATATCTGTACATGACTACTGGAAAAACCATAGCTTTTAATATCCAGACCTTTGTTGGCAAAGTGATGCCTCTGATTTAAATATGCTGTCTAGGTTTGTCATAGCTTTTCTTAGAAGGCATAAGTGTCTTTTAATTTTGCGACTGCAGTCACTGTCCACATTGATTTTGGAGCCCAAGAAAGTAAAGTCTGTCACTGTTTCTATTTTCGCCTTCTTTTTGCCATAAAATGATGGGACCAGATGCCATGATCTTAGTTTTTTGAATGATGACTCTTAGGCCAGCTATTTCTCTCTCCTCTTTCACTTTCATCAAAAGGCTCTTCAGTTCCTCTTTGCTTTCTTCCAGTAGGGTGGTGTTTTCTGCATGTCAGATTATTTATATTTTTCCTGGCAATCTTAATTCCAGTTTGTGCTTCATCCAGCCTGGCATTTCACATTTGTACTCTGTGTATAAGTTA
The DNA here is from genome assembly GCA_006410675.1 of Oreotragus oreotragus. Classification (NCBI taxonomy): domain Eukaryota; kingdom Metazoa; phylum Chordata; class Mammalia; order Artiodactyla; family Bovidae; genus Oreotragus; species Oreotragus oreotragus. The sequence continues at coordinate 20,088 of SJYX01019059.1, read as the reverse complement.
AGTAAGCAAAGTGACAGTATACAGCTTTGACATATTCTTTTCCCAATTTTTAACCAGTCCATTATTCCATGTCTGGTTCTCTTGCTTACTGACCTACATAAAGTTTTCTCAGGAGGTGGATTAGATGATTTGGTATTCCCTTCTCTATGACCTACACAGTCAAAGGCTTTAGCATAGTCAGTGAAGCAGCAGTGGATGTTTTTCTGGAATTTCCTTGCTTTTTCTGTGATCCAATGGATATTGGCATTTTGATATTCAGTTCTTCTGTCTTTTCTAAATCCAGTTTGTATATCTGGAAGTTCTCTGTTCACATACTGTTGATGCCTAACTTAAAGGATTTTGAGCATTACCTTTCTAGCATGTGAAATGAGTTCAATTGTGTGGTAGTTTGAGCATTCTTTGGCATTGCCCCTCTTTGGGATTGGAAGAAAAACTGATCTTTCCTCATCCTGTGGCCACTGCTGAGTTGTCTATATTTGCAGGCATATTGAGTACACGACTATAGAATCATCATCATCTAGGATTTGAAATAGCTCAACGGGAATTCCATTACCTCTACTAGCTTTGTTCATGGTAATGCTTCCTAAGGCTAATATCACAAATATCAGTTTTTTCTGATATTTGTCCATTTGTGATAACAGATGATAGAAAGTTCATCTTCCTAAAATAGAAAAGATAAAGGATTTGTGAACATATTCACAGGTTAGTCATTTCAAGTCGTAGTAAAAAGTCAGGTGTTCAGTAGAATAATAACAATGATGATAGTAGTGAAGTAATGATAGGGTTTCTTATCATTTATGTGCTGGTTATATCTATGAGTCTTAGATAATTTTTAATGTTTTTTAATAAACATAAATATGAAGTATTCATATTCAACATATATGCCTGCCTATTTATGGAAACCTAATTCTAGTGCTTATAAAATTTTTCCTGATTAAAGGCTACTTTGAACAAATTATATCCAATTTAATTCCCTAAGTTATCCTATCTTATTACCATTTTCTTCTTTTGAAAATGAGTGAGCCAAGTAAGAAGCTGTGTAAGTGTATGAAAAGCCTGAGTTTTGTTGAGATGAAGTCTCCTTACATTTTTATTAAAAGAGATATACAGTGTGTGTATATATATATATATCCAGTGGAGTTATTTGCTCAGATACACATATCAAGGCAACATAAAAACATTTGAAATAAACCAGCACAAAAAAAAAAAAAAATGGGAAGGAAAGAGAGAGGGAAGGAGGAAGAAAGGAAGGAAAGATAAGAAACTCTCAAGANTATTAAAAAAAACAAAATGTATAAAAGAAAAAGGAAAAAAAAAAAAAGGAAAAAAAAAAAAATTTGAAAAAAACCAAAAAAAAAAAAAAAAAAAATGGGAAGGAAAGAGAGAGGGAAGGAGGAAGAAAGGAAGGAAAGATAAGAAACTCTCAAGAGTCTTCTCCAACACCACAGTTCCAAAGCATTAATTCTTTGGTGCTCAGCTTTCTTCACTGTCCAACTCTCACATCCATACACGACCACTGGAAAAACCATAGCCTTGATTAGATGACAAGGTAATGTCTCTGCTTTTTAATATGCTATCTAGTTTATTGGAATACTATAAATATGTACAAAATAGTTAATAAAGATTAATGTTTTTCTAATTATAATACAAATGTTTAGTTTCTCAGTTTAAAGGAAAAGCTTCTCAAAAGTGGAATGAATTAGATAAATAGAAAAAGCCACTAAATTTAGATCATTTAAACATATGAAAACAAGTGCTGTATTAAAATGCAACTGTTCCAGTGTATCCATGACAGCTCAATATTTTACCTGCATTAACATGCTCATCAGTTATTGGCATTAAATATTAATAAATACAGGATTAAAGATTTTAAGTACCTGGTGAAACCTGAGAAAAGCAAACCATCTTGTGACAGAAAAAACCTAGGAAATGGGGTAAATTCATATAAATAAATGCCTTTTTAACAGTTTGCTACTTTTAATAGTATTCTTTTTAATGTTTTAATTTCCACAAACCATTGAATTATAGTATCTTTACTTTTTTTTTTTTTACTGTAGATATGTATGCACAGGAGCATATGTATCTAAACAAATATTTATATTCACATATAATGGTCTTTTTATGCCTTCCTGCCTAAATTTCAAGGATTCCACACAGTATTAAGTATTATCTTAAGATAGCAAATATTATAAAACAGTGATTTTTTAAACAAGAGGATTTCAAAGTGATCAATGAATCATTTCCAAAATTTAAAACAAAAAAGACAAATTAAAAATTTTATAGCAAACATGATAGAAAATGTTTTATATGATCACTCAGCAACTATTTACTAATCACAGCTCTAAGTCAAATGGGTTAGATGCTGAAGACTGTGTGAAGACCTCACGGAAGTCAATAAAGAAAAGACGAGGAGCCCAGGGATGCTAGATCTTTGGTCTGCTTCACGTACCACTTTTTGCCCAAGGCCTCTCATAGGTTAGCTGTGTAACAGAGAAACCCAAGTGACTGATGATAGACAAATGTTCAATATTGCTTGAAATAAAAAATGCAGGCCAAAGAACTGTAGTTTCCAGTAGTGATGTATGGATGTGAGAGTTGGACTATAAATAAAGCTGAGTGCTGAAGAATTGATGCTTTTGAGCTGTGGTGTTGGAGACGACTCTTGAGAGTTCCTTGGACTGCAAGGAGATCCAACCAGTCCATTCTGAAGGAGATCAGTCCTAGGTGTTCGTTGGAAGGACTGATGCTGAAGCTGAAACTCCAGTACTTTCGCCACCTGATGCAAAGAGCTGACTCATTGGAAAAGACTCTGATGCTGGGAAAGATTAAGGGCAGGAGGAGAAGAGGACAACAGAAGATAAGATGGTTGGATGGCATCACCGACAATGGACATGAGTTTGGGTAAACTCCGGGAGTTGGTGATGGACAGGGAGGCCTGGCATGCTGCAGTTCATGGGGTTGCAAAGAGTCAGACATGACTGAGTGACTGAACTGAACTGAAAGCAACAAGATTTTTTATCTAGCAAGAGTTTGAAGATTAAAATATAGTATTGTGAAAAGAATATGCTCTTGAACTTTTGGGGAAAGATCTCATCAGTTATTGGCATTAAATATTAATAAATACAGGATTAAAGATTTTAAGTACCTGGTGAAACCTGAGAAAAGCAAACCATCTTGTGACAGAAAAAACCTAGGAAATGGGGTAAATTCATATAAATAAATGCCTTTTTAACAGTTTGCTACTTTTAATAGTATTCTTTTTAATGTTTTAATTTCCACAAACCATTGAATTATAGTACCTTTACTTTTTTTTTTTTTACTGTAGATATGTATGCACAGGAGCATATGTATCTAAACAAATATTTATATTCACATATAATGGTCTTTTTATGCCTTCCTGCCTAAATTTCAAGGATTCCACACAGTATTAAGTATTATCTTAAGAGAGCAAATATTATAAAATAGTGATTTTTTAAACAAGAGGATTTCAAAGTGATCAATGAATCATTTTCAAAAATTTAAAACAAAAAAGACAAATTAAAAATTTTATAGCAAACATGATAGAAAATGTTTTATATGATCACTCAGCAACTATTTACTAATCACAGCTCTAAGTCAAATGGGTTAGATGCTGAAGACTGTGTGAAGACCTCACGGAAGTCAATAAAGAAAAGACGAGGAGCCCAGGGATGCTAGATCTTTGGTCTGCTTCACGTACCACTTTTTGCCCAAGGCCTCACACAGGTTAGCTGTGTAACAGAGAAACCCAAGTGACTGATGATAGACAAATGTTCAATATTGCTTGAAATAAAAAATGCAGGCCAAAGAACTGTAGTTTCCAGTAGTGATGTATGGATGTGAGAGTTGGACTATAAATAAAGCTGAGTGCTGAAGAATTGATGCTTTTGAGCTGTGGTGTTGGAGACGACTCTTGAGAGTTCCTTGGACTGCAAGGAGATCCAACCAGTCCATTCTGAAGGAGATCAGTCCTAGGTGTTCGTTGGAAGGACTGATGCTGAAGCTGAAACTCCAGTACTTTCGCCACCTGATGCAAAGAGCTGACTCATTGGAAAAGACTCTGATGCTGGGAAAGATTAAGGGCAGGAGGAGAAGAGGACAACAGAAGATAAGATGGTTGGATGGCATCACCGACAATGGACATGAGTTTGAGTAAACTCCGGGAGTTGGTGATGGACAGGGAGGCCTGGCATGCTGCAGTTCATGGGGTTGCAAAGAGTCAGACATGACTGAGTGACTGAACTGAACTGAAAGCAACAAGATTTTTTATCTAGCAAGAGTTTGAAGATTAAAATATAGTATTGTGAAAAGAATATGCTCTTGAACTTTTGGGGAAAGATAAAGTTGTGCAACCTTAATAGAAGGCAATTTTATTAATACTTCCCTAAAAAGTATCAATAAATACTTTAAAAAAAATTAATGCTGCTGCTGCTGCTAAGTCGCTTCAGTTTTGTCTGACTCTGTGCGACCCCATAGACCGCAGCCCACCAGGCTCCCCATCCCTAGGATTCTCCAGGCAAGAACATAAAATAAAAAAAATTAATAAATACTTTTTAATATGTAAAAACCTTCATATACTTTGAACCACAGCTTTTGTTCTAACAGTATATCTTTAAGAATAATTAGAAAGAAAATAATTATTTATACAGAGAAAAGTTTTATTTTGATGCTCTTCATAATAATAAATGAATAGGAATAATCTAATTGTCCACTGATATAACAGTACTATAATGCAACTGGTCATTTAAAACATTCACAGAAAGCTTTAATATTGTGATCAAAAGAATATATTTTGGTATTGATTAGCATATATTAAATACATACTGTGTATAAAACACTGTTCCAAATTTATGTTTATAATTTTATTTTCATATTAACAAAATATGATGAATAATGTTGTCATTCTGGTTTTACAGTGGGTAACAATTAGACAGAAAGATGTTACATGAACTAATTGAACTTACAGCCTTAGAAGATGACAGAATTTAAGCCGGTATAATTTGACTGTTAGATCCTATACTTTTGTTAAACTGTTTTTAATTTTTAAAATGGAGTACAAAATATGCAGGTCTTTTCCATACAAAGGAGACATGGGTTCGATTCCTGGTTGGAAAGACCATTTGGAGAAAGAAATGGCAACCCACTCCAGTATTCTTGCCTGGAAAATCCCATGGACAGAGTTGCCTGGCGAGCTACAATCCATGGGGTTACAAAAGAGTTGGACCCAACTTAGTGGGTAAACAATACACACACATACATGAATGAAAATATAAATTAATAGGTACAAAATGGCCATCTCTGGTAGAATTATAAGTGCAAATTTTAAACAAACTGTCAAACAGTGCCTTGAGCCTTATCATTGACTTAAAGTCTGACTCTCCAATTTGAGTGTAAGCTCCCCAATATCAGGGATTTGATTCATTCAATGCTGTGTCTCTGGAATGTAGAATAGGACTTGCATAAAGCAATAGCATCCCACTCCAGTACTCTTGCCTGGAAAATCCCATGGGTGGAGGAATCTGGTAGGCTGCAGTCCATGGGGTCGCAAGAGTCAGACATGACTGAGCGATTTCACTTTCCCTTTTCACTTTCATGCATTGGAGAAGGAACTGACAACCCACTCTAGTGTTCTTGCTTGGATAATCCCAGGAACGGGGGAGCCCGGTGGGCTGGTGTCTCTGGGGTCGCATAGAGTCAGACATGACTGAAGTGACTTAGCAGTAGCCACAGTAGCAGAGTGAGCTCTCAGAAAATAGTTGCTGAATGATTGAATGAATGAGCGAGATGTCTAGGACATACGAACTGGATTAAAGTTGCTTCCTATTTGTGTCAAGTCCTAAGTTATAGGTTTATTGACGTTTATGTGCATGTACATATACAGAGATGTACTACCTATTCAAGAAATATTTTTAAAATTTTACCTCTCCAAAACAACATTTTCAGTGTGTCCTGTAGAAGATCAACAATGCAAGATGATAATTTAACAGCAGTCCCTATTATCAAACAATTTTGGAAATGTTGTATATTACATCTCCCTCTTACAGATTTAAAATGCTCATTATTAATATTTCAAGGGAGAAGTCTTATGGTTAAAAAGAATTGTATTTCACTGTTTGAACATAAACTCCTTGTAATAAGTAATTGTTAACATCCCATGTAACCAGTGTACTCTGGAACCTATGAAACACTTTTTTGGGTAATGATACCATGGGTAATTTTGCCATTCAAGATGCTTCAGTTCAGTTCAGTTCAGTCACTCAGTCGTGTCTGACTCTGCCATCCCATGAATCGCAGCATGCCAGGCCTCCCTGTCCATCACCAACTCCTGGAGTTCACTCAAACTCATGTCCATTGAGTCCGTGATGCCATCCAGCCATCTCATCCTCTGTCGTCCACTTCTCCTCCTGCCCCAAATCCCTCCCAGCATCAGAGTCTTTTCCAATGAGTCAACTCTTTGCATGAGGTGGTCAAAGTACTGGAGTTTCAGCTTTAGCATCATTCCTTCCAAAGAAATCCCAGGGCTGATCTCCTTCAGAATGGACTGAGATCATTCTGATCGCCTTCAGAATGGTTGGATCTCCTTGCAGTTGAAGGGATTCTTGAGTCTTCTCCAACACCACAGTTCAAAGATGCTTACAATGATATAATTTCTTTTTTAATTTTAGAGCATAGGTTGATTACACAAGAATGTCTTTCCTGGTCAAGTGTTCAGTAATTCAGGCATGAATTCTGACCGTAGTTCCTTTGGTTGGATCTCCTTGCAGTTGAAGGGATTCTTGAGTCTTCTCCAACACCACAGTTCAAAGATGCTTACAATGATATAATTTCTTTTTTAATTTTAGAACATAGGTTGATTACACAAGAATGTCTTTCCTGGTCAAGTGTTCAGTAATTCAGGCATGAATTCTGACCGTAGTTCCTTATTCAAATTTCAGGGGTATATATCATCTATAAACAGTTTATAATTACGTAGTTTATGTTCCTGGACAATAAACCTATGTTTAAATAGCATCTGAGGCAATAAATAAAGGAATTTAAGAGTTTAGTCTTGTTTGGAAGTCCATGGTTTTCTAAAGATTTTTTCAAAATTAATTCACTGAATTTCTCTCATTTATGGTACTACTTACATTAAATCATCTTTGCAAGTTTTCTAGGATTATATATTCAGACCAATGATTTTGCTTGTGCTTCAATAGTATTGTTACAAAAAGTATGTACATTCATTGGTTAAAAAAAAGAGGAACTCAGAAGATATTACAAACTGTCTGGAATTATACTTTCTAGAAATAATTCCTACTAAGATTTTGGTGAACAAGCTTCAAAATATCTGTAGTATATAAATCCATATATTACAGCTGTACAAATTCCCATAAGCGGGTATCTTATTCCACATATTATTTCAGATCCTGTCTACCTCAGCAACTTCCATTCATCCACCCCTCTCCCTTAGCTCTCTCATCTGGCCTCAGTTCAGTTCAGTCACTCAGTGGTGTCCGACTCTTTGCAACCCCAAGGACTGCAGCACTCCAGTCCTCCCAGTTCTTCACCAACTCCTGGAGCTTACTCAGACTCATGTCCATTGCGTCGATGATGCCATCCAACCACCTCAGTCTCTGCCGTCCCCTTCTCCTCCCACCTTCAATCTTTCCCAGCGTCAGGGTCTTTTCCAGTGAGTCGGTTCTTCACATCAGGCAGCCAGTGTTGGAGTTTCAGCTTCAGCATCAGTCCTTCCAATGAACACCCAGGACTGATTTCCTTTAGGATGGACTGGTTGGATCTCTTTGGAGTCCAAGGGACTCTCAAGAGTCTTCTCCAACACTATAGTTCAAAAGCATAAATTCTTCAGCGCTCAGCTTTCTTTATAGTCCAACTTTCATATCTGTACATGATAACTGGAAAAACCATAGCTTTGACTAGACAGACCTTTGTTGGTAAAGTAATGTGTCTGCTTTTTAATATGCTTTCTAGGTTGCTCATAGCTTCTTTCCAAGGAGCAAGCATCTTTTAATTTCGTGGCTGCAGTCACCATGGCCTCAGTGATTTTCTAATGGTACCTTGTATGTCTCTGTTATCTTATGAGAATATCTTTGCCTGGGATGTTTTCCCTTCTAGTCTGCCCCTAGTTAACACATATGACACCTTCAGATTCAGATAAATCATTATTTTGTCACAGAAACATTTACAATTCTCCCTTTCTAGACCAGTTCTCAATACTATATGGTCTTATAACACATGTTGATACCTCTACATCTACACTGTAACAGATGTAATGTTACATTTTTTTTTCCAGATAAGCTGATCATTACATTCCACCCAGTTCTCCACCCCCACCCCAAAGAGGAAGCCTTTCATGAAGGCACAGCTTAAAACTTTTCCTTGCCATCTGAAGAATACTTGTTAGTACCCATGCTTATGTGTGGCCTTCACTGCAAGGGTCTAGAAGTTGAACATGACATTTTGCAGTCTCTTGCAGTTGAGTATTTCACAGATTCTGCCAATAGATATTCTTAGTCAGAGAGATAAGATGCCTGATAAGAGGGCGTGCCATTCTATCTCTGGCTCTAATATTAGTGTTGGTAGTAATTACAGGTGACTGTGGGCCCCCATCAGCAGCACTGGTGGTTTCCAGTGATGGAAACAGAAGCAGCTGCTTAGTTGAAGCAGACACCTCAACAAGCATCAACAGTGGATCTGAGCTCACGGAATCCCGCCTAGAGAGTACTCCTCATCTCTAGGTGATATCATCTTCTCTGTTGTGCTCCCTCCTCCATTCCATTACCTTTGCAACAAATTTCTTGGGTTGAAACCTTCACTTCCTTCTTTCTCTCATAGACAAGATCCTGATTTCCTAACTGGATCCTGACAAATGAATATAGTTCATATTGTGACTTTCCAATGAATGGATGGCAGCTGCTTTTCCACTCAGTAGAATGCTATAGGTATTTTTTATGTAAATAAATACAAATTTACATCAGTATTGATTTTCCAAGTCTGTTTATATTACTTTTTTTATAGTTAGGCTATAACAGAGAAATATAATTTGTTAAAATCTTCTCTTAGTGGAAGCTACATTTAATGTCTAATGTTGTATTATTCCATTAGCCTTCAGCCTCAAATGATGAGGTGTTATAATTAAGACTCTGGAATTATATGAATTTTTAGAGCATGTATGAGGTTGTATTTAAGTTCAATTTTCACTAACAATTTAGATGTAGGAGAACATTACTTATATTGATGAAAAAGTATCTTTCAAGAAGTATTTTAAGATATTAGTTGAAAAGTTTGTTAGAAAATAAACTGTTCATAAATAGTAGCTGAATGTGATACTCTGAAATTTTCTTGAATTGTGATGCTATTGAAAGTGAAAGTCACTCAGTCATGTCTGATTCTTTCCAACCCCATGGACTACACAGTCCACGGAATTCTCCAGGCTATGATGCCATCCAACCACCTCAGTCTCTGCCGTCCCCTTCTCCTCCCACCTTCAATCTTTCCCAGCGTCAGGGTCTTTTCCAGTGAGTCGGTTCTTCACATCAGGCAGCCAGTGTTGGAGTTTCAGCTTCAGCATCAGTCCTTCCAATGAACACCCAGGACTGATTTCCTTTAGGATGGACTGGTTGGATCTCTTTGGAGTCCAAGGGACTCTCAAGAGTCTTCTCCAACACTACAGTTCAAAAGCATCAATTCTTCAGCGCTCAGCTTTCTTTATAGTCCAACTTTCATATCTGTACATGATAACTGGAAAAACCATAGCTTTGACTAGACAGACCTTTGTTGGTAAAGTAATGTCTCTGCTTTTTAATATGCTTTCTAGGTTGCTCATAGCTTCTTTCCAAGGAGCAAGCATCTTTTAATTTCGTGGCTGCAGTCACCATGGCCTCAGTGATTTTCTAATGGTACCTTGTATGTCTCTGTTATCTTATGAGAATATTTTTGCCTGGGATGTTTTCCCTTCTAGTCTGCCCCTAGTTAACACATATGACACCTTCAGATTCAGATAAATCATTATTTTGTCACAGAAACATTTACAATTCTCCCTTTCTAGACCAGTTCCCAATACTATATGGTCTTACAACACATGTTGATACCTCTACATCTACACTGTAACAGATGTAATGTTACATTTTTTTTTCAGATAAGCTGATCATTACATTCCACCCAGTTCTCCACCCCCACCCCAAAGAGGAAGCCTTCCATGAAGGCACAGCTTAAAACTTTTCCTTGCCATCTGGAGAATACTTGTTAGTACCCATGCTTATGTGTGGCCTTCACTGCAAGGGTCTAGAAGTTGAACATGACATTTTGCAGTCTCTTGCAGTTGAGTATTTCACAGATTCTGCCAATAGATGTTCTTAGTCAGAGAGATAAGATGCCTGATAAGAGGGCGTGCCATTCTATCTCTGGCTCTAATATTAGTGTTGGTAGTAATTACAGGTGACTGTGGGCCCCCATCAGCAGCACTGGTGGTTTCAGTGATGGAAACAGAAGCAGCTGCTTAGTTGAAGCAGACACCTCAACAAGCATCAACAGTGGATCTGAGCTCACGGAATCCCGCCTAGAGAGTACTCCTCATCTCTAGGTGATATCATCTTCTCTGTTGTGCTCCCTCCTCCATTCCATTACCTTTGCAACAAATTTCTTGGGTTGAAACCTTCACTTCCTTCTTTCTCTCATAGACAAGATCCTGATTTCCTAACTGGATCCTGACAAATGAATATAGTTCATATTGTGACTTTCCAATGAATGGATGGCAGCTGCTTTTCCACTCAGTAGAATGCTATAGGTATTTTTTATGTAAATAAATACAAATTTACATCAGTATTGATTTTCCAAGTCTGTTTATATTACTTTTTTATAGTTAGGCTATAACAGAGAAATATAATTTGTTAAAATCTTCTCTTAGTGGAAGCTACATTTAATGTCTAATGTTGTATTATTCCATTAGCCTTCAACCTCAAATGATGAGGTATTATAATTAAGACTCTGGAATTATATGAATTTTTATAGCATGTATGAGGTTGTATTTAAGTTCAATTTTCACTAACAATTTAGATGTAGGAGAACATTACTTATATTGATGAAAAAGTATCTTTCAAGAAGTATTTTAAGATATTAGTTGAAAAGTTTGTTAGAAAATAAACTGTTCATAAATAGTAGCTGAATGTGATACTCTGAAATTTTCTTGAATTGTGATGCTATTGAAAGTGAAAGTCACTCAGTCATGTCTGATTCTTTCCAACCCCATGGACTACACAGTCCACGGAATTCTCCAGGCAGAATACTGGAGTGGGAAGCCTTTCCCTTCTCCAGGGGTTCTTCCCAACCCAGGGATTGAACCCAGGTCTCTCACATTGCAGGTGGATTCTTTACCAGCTGAGCCACAAGGGAAGCCCAAGAATACTAGAGTAGGTAGCCTGTCCCTTCTCCAGTGGATCTTCCCTACCCAGGGATTGAACCAGGGTCTCCTGCATTGCAGGAGGATTCTTTACCAACTGAACTATCAGGAAGCCCATTAGGGGAAACAAATCTTCCAGGGTTCTATATAGTCCTAATGACATTTCTAAAGCCTTAAGGGAGTAAGAGAAAGTTTCAAGCATGAAGAATCAATTGCCATGTAATTGAACAGATCCCTAATGTTAAATAATTTGAAAGCAGAATAATATATTGATTGAAAAGAGAAAATATTAAATTAAAATTGTCATTCTCCCTTTGAATTTGAAAATAGTTCTAATTAAAAGGAAACCATGAAACTGTCTCTGTACTAAAAAGCCATTTGCTGTATTATAAAAATGTCTCAGCTTACACAGAAGAGGAAACAAAAATGACAGGCATTTGGACAAAACAAAGAGCTGATTTTCAATTGATTAATCAAACTTAAATGAAGTTTCCTAGGAGAATTCTTTTCGACTAACTTCTGTTCTCTAGTAAAAATGATAGATTTTTATATTGTGTGATTTACCACACAATGTAAATAATTAAGGACTCTTGTCAAATTTTGTTTTACATAGTCTATATCTAACACATCTAAATTTTAGACCTTTATATTTGAATGGGAGTTCATGCAACATGTTTCAAATACATACAAAAAATTGAAACATGTCTTTGGAAGAAGATAAACTTATTTTCCAAGTAATTGTTATGTAAACTTTGAGTTTTTCAAAAATCTTTCCTCACCTATCTGGGTTTACAGTTTCTAAGAATTATATAAGAGTAGATTAACTCATAGTTCATGGGATATACATTAAATTTGAAACCTCAAATCTGATGACATAACAAGCTTTCATTAAAAAACTCCTTTATGTAATGCTTAGACCTGAAGACACTGAGGAACTCAGTTCATGCATTATTTCAGTATCTGGCCTGTGACTTAAGAAAAGCATCTACTTCCTTTGGAGTTGTGAAATCTTACTGTAAATTCTTTACAAACGTTCAAACTTTTGAAAAGAATAAGAGTCCCTCCAGATCCTTCTCGTCTCAAATTATGTGCTATATAGAGGAAACAGTGAAAGATTATCCTCAAAGCTAGCCTTCTAATGGCAAAGCTAGGAAGACAGGCAAACAAGTGTAAAGAGGAGATAATATATAATACAACAAAAATTAGATTAAAACTTCCCTAAACTTTCTCTAAAACTTGCCTAATTGCTCTTCAAAAACAACATGTACACATGTACAGACACACAAAATATAGTTATACTTTGTTATTAAACATTTTTTTGAAATACAGGTTCATAGAAAGTTGAAATGATAGAACAGATTCTGTGTACAAATCACTCATTCCCCCCTAGTAGACACATATATCAATATCAAAACAATCAAAATGACATTGGTACAAAGTCATTTTACCTATGCATTATTTTTTCTTTGTCATTTTATTACATATATAGATTTGTGTAACCATCTTTGCTATCAAGATATTGACCTATTCCATTAAGAGAAGGATTGCCCTTCTATTAACTCTTAATAGTTCCAGCTTCCACTTCACTGCCAATCCCTAAACCCTGGAAACCAGTAATTTAAACTCCAAGGCTCCAAAACAAGACTCAAATTCTTCCAATAAAAGCATAACAATGACAACAAAAGCAGGCTGTGTGTATGTGTGCCCAGTCCTGCCTGACTCTTGGCCATCCCCAGACTATAGCCCAGCAGGCTCCTCTGTCCTTGGGATTTCCCAGGGAAGAATATTGGAATGGACTACTGCCATGCCCTCCTCCAGGGGATCTTCCCACCTCAGGGACTGAATCCATGTCTCCTGCATGTCTTGCATTGGCAGGCAAATTCTTTACCATTGTGCCACCTGGGAAGCCCCTACTTATAGTTAGCTCAGGTGGTAAAGAATCTGCCTGCAATGTGGGGGACCTGGGTTTGATCCCTGGCTTGGGAAGATCCCCTGGAGAAGAAAATGGCAACCCGCTCCAGTATTCTTGCCTGCAGAATCCCATGGACAGAGGATGGAGTTGAAAAGAGATGGACAGGACTGAGAGACTAAACATGTGGCACACATAAGAATCAGATCAATAAGACTTCATTAACAACCTAGACCTTACCTTTAGAGAAAGAGAAATTATTCCTGGAAAAAAAGTAGAGTAGAAATATTTATTTGAAGTAAAATAAACGAAAACACTGTTTCTTATTCTGTAAATTTCTCAAACTTTATTTCTTCTGAGGAGTTTATTTTTCCGCCAAACAATAAATGAAAGAGGGATAGTTTAAAAATATCTATAAGGAAATGTTATAAAAGAGGCCCATATATCATGTAATTTATTATTTTTCCCTAAAGCTATTACGAGACTTTCACTGATAAAAAAGTTTCTTCAAAGTCTGTGAGGTGTAAATTTTAATATTTAAATGATTATTTATTGATAGTGAGAAGTGTTGTTCATATTTATATATACTATGTATGGTATGTGTTCTTTTAATTGAAGAAACATTTTAGAATCTCTCCCTTTCTTTTTATTGAGGTAAAATTCTTCTAATATAAAACTAACCATTTTAAAATGTGTAATTATTGGCAAGTAGTACATTCTCGATGTTTTGCAACTGTAACCTTTATCTAGTTCCAAAAACTGTGTCATATTTCTTTGAGGCCATTTGACTGCACTGCTGAAAGCCCCTCTATGTACCTTTCTGCTGATGTAGTAATGGTACCCATACCCTGATCTAAACTCTTTACACATTGATTCTGGGCTTATTTTCCTTGCTTGCTTTGATCAAATAAAAAGACCCTGATGCTGGGAAAAATTGAAGGTGGGAGGAAAAGGGGACGACAGAGGATGAGATGGTTGGATGGCATCACTGACTCAATGGACTTGAGTTTGAGTAAGCCCTGGGAGTTGGTGATGGACAGGGAGGCCTTGTGAGCTGCAGTCCATGGGGTCGAGAAGAGTTGGACACGACTGAGCGACTGAACTGAACTGACTGACTTAGCCAAATGAACACAGAAAACGTGACTCAACCAGACTTGATAAGTCCTTGCACATTGGGGCTTGCTCTCTTGAAACTCGGCCACCAAATCAAGAAGTCCGGTAATTCTCTGTTGGAAAAGTTATGTGGGGAGAGCGGAAACACCCTGGCCAGGAGTCCTAGTTGAGTTCGTAAACAAGGGGAGCCCTCTGGGACTTGCTGTCTCTGAGCCAACACATGGAACTGAGAGTCACGCTCCCAGATGAGCCTGGCAAAATGGCCGGCACCAATGGCAAAGGAATGGTAGTGGTTGCAAGCCAATACCTTCTGAGTATGGCGATTTGTAATTGAAACAACAACTTCTAACATCTTTCTGTAGCACCACAGTCCACCCATCTAAATGCAACCCCCAATCACTACAGACTTCCACTTTTGGAAAAGTCTATGCTTTCCTCACTGAAATATTGCAGAGGGCAAGACAGAAAGACATGGTGGGAAGCAAAGGGTGCCTGAATGCTTCACGTGTTCCTTCAGAGAGCCCCTTATGTCTGACTGCTTACAAAATGTTGTGGACTCAATTTCCTGTTAGCGTTCTTAAAGCAGGAAGCGCAGCAGTCTGCATTGGCTCTGGGCGTGATAGTCCCGCTTTGTTGGTGCTTCTGCTCTCCCCCTGGATCATCATCTGGGAACGAGTGGCAGGGATTCTTTCTGATTATCATGACCTGAGGAGAATGGCAAGTCATTAGTTCAGTTCAGTTCAGTTCAGTCGCTCAGTCATGTCCGACTCTTTGCGACCCCATGAATCGCAGCACGCCAGCCCTCCCTGTCCATCACCAACTTCCGGAGTTCACTCAGACTCGAGTCCATGGAGTCAGTGATGCCATCCAGCCATCTCATCCTCGGTCGTCCCCTTCTCCTCCTGCCTCCAATCCCTCCCAGCATCAAAGTCTTTTCCAGTGAGTCAACTCTTTGCATGAGGTGGCCAAAGTACTGGAGTTTCAGCTTTAGCATCATTCCTTCCATAGAAATCCCAGGGTTGATCTCCTTCAGAATGGACTGATTGGATCTCCTTGCAGTCCAAGGGACTCTCAAGAGTCTTCTCCAACACCACAGTTCAAAAGCATCAATTCTTTGGCGCTTAGCTTTCTTCACAGTCCAACTCTCACATCCATACATNATGGACTGGTTGGATCTCCTTGCAGTCCAAGGGACTCTCAAGAGTCTTCTCCAACACCACAGTTCAAAAGCATCAATTCTTCGGTGCTCAGCCTTCTTCACAGTCCAACTCTCACATCCATACATGACCACAGGAAAAACCATAGCCTTGACTAGACGGACCTTAGTTGACAAAGTAATGTCTCTGCTTTTGAATATGCTATCTAGGTTGGTCATAACTTTTCTTCCAAGGAGTGCTCCTAAGTCACTTTAGTCGTGTCAGACTCTGTGTGACCCCATAGACGGGAGCCTACCAGGCTCCCCCATCCCTGGGATTCTCCAGGCAAGAACACTGGAGTGGGTTGCCATTTCCTTCTCCAATGCATGAAAGAGAAAAGTGAAAGTGAAGTCGCTCAGTCGTGTCCTACTGTTCGCAACCCCATGGACTACAGAGTCCATGGAATTCTCCAGGCCAGAACACTGGAGTGGGCAGCCTTTCCC
>SJYX01019058.1:267797-282747 GCA_006410675.1 Oreotragus oreotragus | reverse complement strand
AAGATTGAGGGCAAGAGAAGGGGACGACAGAGGATGAGATAGTTGGATGGCATCACTGACTCAATGGACACGAGTTTGAGTAAGCTCTGGGAGTTGGTGAGGGACCTGTCTCTTATACACATCTAGATGTGTATAAGAGACAGGTATAATAGGCTCCAGTTTCATCCACCTCATTAGAACTTATTCCAATGTATAATTTTTAATGGCTGAGTAATACTTCATTGTGTATATGTATCACAGCTTTCTTATCCATTCATCTGCTAATGGACATCTAGGTTTAATTCTCAATTAATTCACTAGAGTGAAATTAAATATAATAAAATACACATTTTTTAAAATGTACAATTTTATAAATTTCAGAAACCAATACACATGGTTCCATTTGTATAATTTTAAAAGGTCTACAATAAATTTTAATTTATTTGTAGTGTTATTGTTAATAATGGAATTGCCCTAAGCCTCAGTTTTATCTTTCAGAAGGAAATGTGAGATGATAAATCCTAACTTTTACTTGGAGGTTGTGATGAACTCATAAAATATATGTAAATGCTTTGCTGAGACCCCAAACATTGTTCAAGTTTAGGAATATGTATATGTGTCTGCATCTGTATACACTTTCTCTGAAATAAATACACATGCACACAGAGATTTAAATGCACTGCTTCATTTGTAATTCCATCCATTGTGCTGAAAGAAAACACGAGAGAAAGTTAGAAGGATAGAAGTAAAAAAATGAACCCTTGAATGAATGTAAATTACCAAAAATGTAGAAACGTTAATACACAGATTTAACGTAGAATGTGTAACCTGAATTTTAACAATGACTTACTTTTCCTATCTTAACTTCCAAAGGCCTCAGAGTCAGATCCACATTTACATTTAGACAAAGTGAAATTCTCTGTACCAGCTAAGGGGGGCAAAATCTCTCCAGAATAACTAAAATTTTCTCCTATTAAAGATCAGAGTGTAACATAAAATGATGTTATAAAAGGGAAGTTCATTGATTGACTCCAAAGGGTTAAACTCAGTTCTTAGAAACAGTATGTGTGCTGTTCTGTGCTAAGTCACTTAAGTCTTGTCCGACACTTTTGTGACCCCATGGATTGTAGCCTGCCAGGCTCCTCTGTCCATGGGATTCTCCAGGAAAGAATACTGGAGTGGGCCTTCTCAGGGGATCTTCCTGATCCAGGGATCCTACCTGTGTCTCTTACATTTCCTGCGTTGGCAGGTGGGTTGTTTAATTTCTGCTGTAAGTAGGAAATCAACTTAGGCTTTGCAAAACTTGCTTGTAACCAAGGATTATAATACCCAAGTTTTATGTTAAAGGAGCAAAGTTATCCCCTGTTTTCAAAAGGGTAATGGTCATATTCAGAGTCTTCTTGGGTTGTGTTCCCACAACAGATCAAAGCATTGAAGACCCAAAGGACCTAGTCAAGACCAATTGTCAGTATTATACTTTTGAGAAAACTTGAACTCAGGGATGTGATGAGGTGTTGGGAGCCTTAGAGCTTTGGAAACAGGAGAGGTAAAGGTAAATGAGTGAGGAAACTGAATTTACCTAACTTATAATGGAGTCTCTTAGGAACAGAGAATCAGAAGGAAAAAATGCATTCTGTCCAGACCAGTGTCACCAGGGGCAATAATGAACTTAAAGGGTGGAGTAACAAAGGGAAAACATGTCTAATGAGCTGACACAGTAGATGTAAATATCTCCTCTGCTGCAGTCCCTCAGCCTGTTCCTCTTTGGTTGGACAGTATGTGTTCATTGCTTTTGTGGTCCTACATCTGGATGGAAGACCAATGCTTGATCGTCTTAGCTGTCCTGTACAGAGACAGGACATGAGTCTGCATCACCAGCTACTTATGGGGGAACTTTGACTTTCACAGGGAAATTTCCCAGACAAAGTGAGACAAACCTCCCAAACAGGTGAGTCTAAGAGCTCCACAGACATTGCAGAAGAGTATCAGAAGGATGGAAACCAGGAATGTACCTGAGATCACCTGAGGACCAATCTAGCATAGCCCTGAGGCAGAGGTCACTGTAGTTGTTTGCTGGGTTTCCTGAAGATGCATTTATTTATGATGCTGAAAAGGAACAGTGAACTAAAAAATGAGATCGTCAGTGTTGACAATTAAATCATGCTAGTGGAAGCCCAACAGAAGAACGAATAGGAGAGATAAACTGCATCCAGTAAAATTGGAACATGAATCTAAGGTTCTTGTTAATTAACATGAGTAGACAAATAGGGTATTAATTGTAGAGGGGCAGTCAGTGAGGTGAGGGCATTTCATTTTATTGTAAGATGGGACATATTAGACTGTGCCTCCACATAGAGGAGAAATATCTAAACTGAGGACTGTTTGCAAATACACACTTTCAATAGCTGTGTAGGAAACACACATTACAGTATCTTCTCTGTTTTTGTGTTCACTTAAGAGAGAGAGAGAGAAAAAAAACACCTTAGTTATATAAGTGTAAGAATGTATGCTAGTTAGGTTTACTTTGCAACTATTTTATTATCTGTGAGGCTAAATAGATCTATGGATTCGTTAGCCATGCAGTGTTTCTCTATTAAAAAAAGTCTCTATAACTATTTTGTTTTATACAGCAGTATCAGGTGTTGTTATTCCTTTTTAAAATTGCATTATTTGATAGGAAGTCTTATTTTTTAACAGAAAACTTAAATTTGTGATTTAGCTCTTTTATATATGCATAGATGTATTTGTGGGATTGTATAAGAATTGATAAATTTTGTTGGTCAAATCTGCCAACATTCCCTCCATTGCTTTCCCAAAAGAATTTGGGTATAACTGACCTTTGAAAATATATGCATTACAGGTGCATAGCATAATGGTTCAATATTTGTTTATATTGCTAAATGATCACAACAGTAAATCTCCTTAACATGTCACCACACATAGTTACAATTTATTTCTTGTGAGGAGAGCTTTTAGGATATACTGTCTCTTAGCACTGTACAATTATCCTAAAAAATGTGTTATGAACTATAGTTGCTATGCTACATAGTACATACTGCTCATTGCTCTTTATTGCTATTTTTCTTACCGTAATATTTTAGTTGTCACTTTAATATTCTTAAAGTGTTAACTCTTGATGTAAGCCAGAAAGGAAAGTGGGGGTTCTTTAGCACCTTCAGTGCTGATAACTTCTTAAACATATTTACTTCTATTAAGAGTTTCTCATCTGTTTTTACTTTTATTCCTTTTGGCCTTCTGATTAAATCTTTTCCTTAACAGTTGCATCACCTCTGACCATAATTCTTTACTATTTGACTTACATGCTATAGCCATATTTGAATTCCTCTCTCTACATATAAGATAAAATTATAACTTAGATACTGCTCCTTCTTCACATTGTAAATGTTCTTTTGTTATATTGCTGCACTTCCAAATCTTTGGCAATTTGATCTTGAATTAGTGATCCATGTTAATATCGCTAAATTTTTACTCTTTTGTGTATTTTTATCAGTTAGTTGTAGGTTTTCATTCAATTTTATTATTCAATTTATTATCGTGGTGCTAGTGGTAAAGAACCTGTCTGCCAAAGCAGGAGAATTAAGAGATGCAGTTTTGACCTCCAGGTTGGGAAGATACCCTGGAGGAGGGCATGACAACACACTCCAGTCTTCTTGCCTGGAGAATCCCATGGACAGATGGAGGCTACTGGCCGGCTATGGTCTATAGGGTTGCATGGAGTCGGACACGACTGAAGTGATTTAGCACATAGCACACTGCCCAGGAAACAGTATCCTTAACATAATTGTACTCTCACCAATATATTTTGTTCCATAAATTCTTAGGTTTTGAAAAATCTCTTTCTAAAATGTGTTCTTATATATACTTATATACTTCTACGCAAATGCATCAATATAATCCTGAATACATCATAAATGGTTTTTATATTTTAGTGGCAAATCATCATTATGTTTAATGTTTTCTACAGTTTGTCCCTCTTTTGTTTCTGAATAATACCTCAGGGACTTGCTTCCAATCAACCAGTATAATGGTGGTTCATTATTTTAATATCTGTGTAATATCACATGGTGTGGCTCACACATTTGATGGTCTATAACATTATTTATAAATAAGTGACTATTATATCACTGCTGCAAAATATTTTAAGATTCTTAATTTATTACGGCATTTCTCCACTAAGGGTGTCTCCCATGGTCCTTTAAGAAATATTCATAGACAGTATTTGCTGTCACACTGATCAGCTGTAAGTGGTGGGCAATGATGTTTCTAAACATCCTGCAGTTTACAGGGCAGGCTCCATCCCAGAGAAGGATTGAGCAGAGAATGATCCAGCAGAAAATGTCCAATAGTGCAGAGACTGAAGAATCCAGATTTTAAAACTACTCATGTTTCTGATATCAGTAGAAATGAAGTTCCAATGTAGTTTTTTATATATTTGTCTAAAATGGACTGCTTAATTTTACACGGGGTCTTTAGTCCCTAATAGTGCAGAGACTGAAGAATCCAGATTTTAAAACTACTCATGTTTCTGATATCAGTAGAAATGAAGTTCCAATGTAGTTTTTTATATATTTGTCTAAAATGGACTGCTTAATTTTACACGGGGTCTTTAGTCCCTTTTAAAAAGATATGTCAGATAAGGAACTACTTAATTTCCTCCTAAATAGATGGCCATTTATTCCAGCTTTTATTCGACAATCCTGCCTTTTCCAACGAAATTGAATACAACTGTCCCATAGGATAGTGTTCCTATCTAAAGGGAGCTAATTCCTAATCATTCAAAACACTATAACAAAGCATCTGCTATTTGCCAGAAATTTCTGGGTCTTTGTATGTTATGTTCTTTTGAGTTGAGGTCTTTTCTAAATTAATTATTAATTCATGTCATAAATGTTTTATTACTCCTATTAACTCCCTGGTGGCTCAGACACTAAAGTGTCTGCCTACAATACGGGAGACTCAGATTCGACCCCCTCCTGGGTCGGGAAGATGCCCTGGAGAAAGAAATGTATTCCAGTTTTCTTGCCTGGAAAATCCCATGGGTGGAGGAGCCTGGTAGGCTATAGACTATGGAGTCGCAAAGAGTCAGACACGACTGAGCAACTTCACTTTCACCCCTAGTGTATGTCAAGTTTCAGTCAGCTTTTGCTGTTCCATTCAATTTTCTTTAATACAATTATAGGAAATCATACTTTCAACTGGTTTCATATTTTAGCCATATTTTGTCATTTCATAATTTCTCATTTTCTTAAGTGTGTTTTTTAAATAAATGCAAATATATCCACAGACGGGAAAATAAGAATTGAACAAGGCAGTTTAAGTCTTTGATGATTAGTATCTTGCAATATAGTGACAATGTCACAGTACACTGAAATAAAATATAGTGTCCTCAGGTTTAACTCGTGTAAAGAAATTTATCCAGAATAAGAGAAATAATTTTCATTACTTGCTCAAGCTTTATAGAGTTTGGTCTTCAAAGGCCTTTGCCTGTTGGACAAAGACCAGAACTAGAATTGAAGTGTGCCCATTGTATTAATTAAAAAACTGAAAACATTAAGCCCAAGAGTAATAAACAAATTATGACCTATAAGAAAACAGAGACGGGGCTTGCCTCATTCAGTATCAGAATGCACAAAAAAGATCAAACTATATAGAGAAGCACAGGAAAGACGTCTTCTACTGTCTCATATAACACATACATAACTTTTGTCATATTTTCTATGTTTTTATTTTTGAATTGTTGAGTTTGAGACCTTTACTTATTTTTCTCTTGGGGTATTAAATCTATATGGTTTTTCACGTCATACATGTATCACTGTTTCTGTCCTTGGAAGTAAGATGTTTCTTTCTGGTTTTTCCTGGGCATCAAAGAGACATAGCTGAAGTTGGAAGGTTGCTAATCCAAGGAAGCTTTTCTTTGTCAAATTGTTTTGGTGATGATTTGAGTTTCTTAGATCTTTTTCCTTCATTTTATTTCTCCCATCACATTTCATGTTTCTTTAAATATAGGGCAGAAAGTGGCTGTAGCTAAAAGGAACCCCAACTTTATTATTCCTCCAGAATTTTATGATCTGGAATTTATGGGTACCATTTAAACATTGTTTAGGAGAAAATTAATCTGATCTGACTAGTTCGAGTGGTTACCACCCCTGGCCTAAGGAGGGTGGGTCTGGTTGAGAAATTCAAGACAGAAACACAGCCCAGAAGCCATGGTGTGTCTGTACATTGTGGAGTGGGAGCAGGTCTTAAAGCACAGGCACTGGGTGGGACTCATACATTAAGGTGATATAGTAAGGTGACAGAGGCCAGAAGTCAATCAAAGATGATACTGAGACTAGGATCTGCTTTAATTCACAGGAAGCCTTTGCAACTAAAGCCATAAAGTGCTGGGAACAATGTGAAAGGAGGGATTCTCTATGGACTGAAGTGTCAGCTCTAGCTGGGAGGCCACCTTGTTCCTCAGCATCCCTGACACCATCTCTAATCACTCCCCCTCTTGATTATCCCTCTGCCCTGCTGGCTTTCTCATTTGTCTTTGAACATGTGGAACCAACATCTTCCTCAGGTCCTTTGCAGTGGCAGTTCCCTCTGCCAGACACACACTTCTGGTATCTCACTGGGTACTTCTGTCTTCCTTGACATCTCTTCAAATAACCCCTTGTTTGCAGCCCTTGCAACTTGGTAAAAAATAATGCCACCTATTATTCTCTCCTTTATACATGTTTTTGTTTTCTTCATAACACCTGTCACCTTCTAACATATTCTATATTTATTTGAATATCATTTTTCACCATCCTTGGATTGTGGGAGATTTGTTTTTAGGTACCTCTACTTATTCTCTGTATGGCTTGGGACAAGTTTGCTGTCAATATGTATCTCAAATGCATGAAAGAATTTCTCATTAAAACTGTAAACACATGAATCATTTGGAAATATACTGAGAATGGGACAAAAATTTCTATTCAGAGGTGAAATGGAGTATAACCTCATGGAGAATTTATCTACATACAACATATTAACATCAATTTCATGCCAACAAAAATGAAATTATAGTGTTTTGGTGATGTGAGCTGTGTCTGTTTGGGTGAAAATTCTTCATGCTATTTTCTTTTTTCCCGATAGTCACCTTCATCACATGGAGCCAGGGAACAAAACACAAATCCCAGAATTTCTTCTTCTGGGACTTTCAGAGGGACCAGAATTGCAGCCCCTCATCTTTGGGGTTTTCCTCTCCATGTACTTGATTACTGTGTTTGGAAACCTACTCATCATCCTGGCTGTCAGCTCAGACTCCCACCTCCACACCCCCATGTACTTCTTCCTCTCCAACCTGTCCTTTGTAGACATCTGCTTAACCTCCACCACCATCCCAAAGATGCTGCAAAGCACTCGGACACAGAGGAAAGTCATCACCTATGAAGGCTGCATTGTCCNTCCTGGCTGTCAGCTCAGACTCCCACCTCCACACCCCCATGTACTTCTTCCTCTCCAACCTGTCCTTTGTAGACATCTGCTTAACCTCCACCACCATCCCAAAGATGCTGCAAAGCACTCGGACACAGAGGAAAGTCATCACCTATGAAGGCTGCATTGTCCAGGTGTATTTTTACTTACTCTTTGCAGGATTAGATGGCCTCCTCCTGACCGTGATGGCCTATGACTGGTATGTGGCCATCTGCCACCCCCTGCACTACGCAGTCATCATGAGCCCCTGGCTCTGTGGACTCCTCCTTCTGGTGTCCTGGGTGTTGAGTTCTATGTATTCCTTGTTACAGAGTTTAATGATTTTGCGATTGTCTTTCTGTTCAGACTTGGAAATCCACCACTTTTTCTGTGAAATCACATGGCTCATCCAACTGGCCTGTTCTGACCCCTTTCTCAATAACATGGTGGTGTCATTTGGATCTGTGATTCTCGGGGGTGTTCCCCTGGCTGGTATCCTTTACTCTTACTCTAAGATAGTGTCCTCTATCTGTGGAATCTCACCTGCTCAGGGACAGTATAAAGCATTCTCCACCTGTGCATCTCATCTCTCTGTTGTCTCCTTATTTTATGGTTCAGCCTTAGGAGTGTATCTTAGCTTCACTGCTATCCTCAGCTCACACACAAGTGCTATAGTATCAGTGATGTACACTGTGGTCACACCCATGCTGAACCCCTTCGTCTACAGTCTGAGAAACAAAGACATAAAGAGAGCTCTAAAAAGATTCTTTGGGATGGAAACTTTTAGAAAAGGCCCATTTACTTTGAGCTGAAGAATGATAGCAGGGCTTAAAGTCTCAGAGTCAAATAGTGAGATTCTTTGCTTAGATTATGGTAATAGCAACTGCTTCCTCATTTTATTACCTGGTATTTCCATTTCTTTAATTTCACTTCTCTCTACAATTTTAAAACCATCCTTTATTTACTTTTCTCTGTCATCTAAGTTTTTTCTTTTGTTATTTTTCTGCTCTCTCAAATTGGTTCANTTAGATTATGGTAATAGCAACTGCTTCCTCATTTTATTACCTGGTATTTCCATTTCTTTAATTTCACTTCTCTCTACAATTTTAAAACCATCCTTTATTTACTTTTCTCTGTCATCTAAGTTTTTTCTTTTGTTATTTTTCTGCTCTCTCAAATTGGTTCAAACCTTGTGTGAAACCTATGTAAATTCCCATTTATCTCATGAGCCTTCACACATTTTTAAGAATAAATTCTTCTGAAATGAAATGCTTTGTACTAAGTAAACATTTTTTCATTTTATTAAAAGAATAAACATAGTTTGTGCTACTTTTATGAAAAATCTAACTCAGTAACTAAACCAATTATATAATTTCACAGGAGAATAAAATATGAAACTATAATTTGTTACTGTTTTAATTCATCGTACCTTGGAACATCACTACCATAATTTCTCTTTCTGGAAATGTAGACATGAACAGATGTATGTTTCATAATTGGTCATCTGATTTTACACTCCCCAGGGTATTATTCTCTATTTAGCTCAGTGTCACATTCTTTACAGGAGTTACTGAGAAAGCAGAGCATCAAATGCATGTCTCTAATTGGTATCTATATGAAACAGCAATTTCAATACAGAATTTGACATAGTAAGACCTAGAGTCAGATAGGACCTTAAGTGTGATGCAACAGAAATTTATGTCAGACTATTCCTATGCAAAGTATTTTTTCATAGTGTCCATTTAATTATTAAGGTCTGTGGTTTAGTGTCTGTACGTAAAAGGTTTTATTGTTGGGGTGAAGGATTATTTAGTGTAAATATATCTTTCTGCTTGAAAACTTCCATTGTGCCTAAAAATACATGGTTCTTTCCAATGCTCTAAATGAAATATTTCCCCCATTCCATTTCTGTCATAACCAATAAAGGAACAGTGAATAAATGATCATTTATTCACTGTTCCTTTATTGGTTATGACAGAAATGGAATGGGGGAAATATTTCATTTAGAGCATTGGAAAGAACCATGTATTTTTAGGCACAATGGAAGTTTTCAAGCAGAAAGATATATTTACACTAAATAATCCTTCACCCCAACAATAAAACCTTTTACGTACAGACACTAAACCACAGACCTTAATAATTAAATGGACACTATGAAAAAATACTTTGCATAGGAATAGTCTGACATAAATTTCTGTTGCATCACACTTAAGGTCCTATCTGACTCTAGGTCTTACTATGTCAAATTCTGTATTGAAATTGCTGTTTCATATAGATACCAATTAGANATAGGTCTCCCCATTCAGTGGTGAATTCTTCAAGGGAAGGGATCAAGTCTATTTTTTAAATTAATTTTTTAATTGGAAGAGAGTTGCTTTACAATCTTGTGTTAGTTTCTGCTGTACAAGGAAGTGAATCAGCTACAGGTATGCATATATCCCCTCTCTTTTGAACCTCCCTCCCCAACCCACCCCTCTAGGTTCATACAGAACCCCTGTTTGAGTTTCCTGAGCCATACAGCAAATTTCTGTTTGCTATCTATTTTACATATGGTAATGTCAGTTTCCACGTTACTCTTTCCATACATGTCATCTTCCCCTCCCCTCTCCCCATGTCCATAAGTCTATTCTCTATGTCTGTTTCTCTGTTGTTGCCCTGTAAATAAATTCTTCAGTACTATTTTTCTAGATTCCATATATATGTGTTAGAATATGGTATTTATCTTTCTCTTTCTGACTCTCTTCACTCTGTATAATACGTTCTAGGTTCATCCACCTCATTAGAACTGACTCAAATGCATTCCTTCTTATTGCTGAATAATATTCCACTGTGTATATATACCACAACTTCTTTGTCTATTCATCTGTCGACAGACATCTAGGTTGCTTCCATGTTCCAGTTATTGTAAATAGCACTACAATTAACAATGGGATACATGTGCCTCTTTCAATTTTGTTTTTTTCAGGGTATATGCCTAACAGCGGTATTGGTGGGTCATATGGTGGTTTCATTCCTAGTTTTTTAAGGAAAAATTCCAAACTCTATACTGTCTTCCATAGTGGCTGTATAAATTTACATTCCCACCAATAGTACAAGAGTGTTCCTTTTTCTCCACACCCTTTCCAGCATTTATTGTTTGTAGACTTTTTGATGAGGACCATTTTGACTGGTGTGAGGTGATATCTCAATGCAGTTTTGATTTGCATTTCTCTAATAATGAGCGACATAGTGGCTGACTTTTTTTTGGGCTCCAAAATCACTGCAGTTGGTGACTGCAGCCATGAAATAAAAGGACACTTACTCCTTGGAAGAAATGTTATGACCAACCTAGACAACATAGTAAAAAGCAGAGACATTACTTTGCCAACAAAGGTCCGTCTAGTCAAAGCTATGGTTTTTCTGGTAGTCATATATGGTGTGAGAGTTGGACTATAAAGAAAGCTGAGCACCAAATAATTGATGCTTTTGAACTGTGGTGTTGTAGAAGACTCTTGAGAGTCCCTTGGACTGCAAGGAGATCCAACCAGTCCATCCTAAAGGAAATCAGTCCTGAGTGTTCATTGGAAGGACTGGTGTTGAAGCTGAAGCTCCAATATTTTGGTCACCTGATGTGCAGAGCTGACTCATTTGAAAAGACCCTGAGCTGGCAGAGATTGAGGTGAGAGGAGAAGGGGACGACAGAGGATGAGATAGTTGGATGGCATCACTGACTCAATGGACACGAGTTTGAGTAAGCTCTGGGAGTTGGTGAGGGACAGTGTGGCCTGGTGTGCTCCAGTCCATGGGGTCACAAAGAGTCGGATATGACAGAGAAAATAAACTGAACTGAATTGAATAATGAGCTATGTTGAGCATCTTTTCATGTATTTGTTAGCCATCTGTATGTCTTCTTTGGAGAAATGTCTGTTTAGGTCTTTTTCCCACGTTCTCATTGGGTATTTTCTTTTTTCTTTTCTTTCTGGTACTGAGTGGTATGAGCTGGTTGTATATTTTAGAAATCAATACTTTGTAAATTGTTTCATTTGCTATTAATTTCTCCCATTCTGAAGGCTGTCTTTTCACCTTGCTTATAGTTTCTTTTGTTGTGCAAAAGCTTTTAAATTTAATCAGATTCCACTTGTTTTTTAAAAATATAAATTTATTTATTTTAATTGGAGGTTAATTACTTTACAATATTGTATTGGTTTTGCCACACAACAACTTATTTACTTTTGATTTTATTTCCGTTACTCTAGGAGGTGGGTCATGGATGGTCTTGCTTTGATTTATGTCAGAGAGTATTCTGCCTATGTTTTCCTCTGAGTTTTATAGCTTTTGGTCCTACATTTAAGTCTTTAATCCATTTTGAGTTTATCTTTGTTTATGGTGTTAAAGTGTTCTAATTTTATTATTTTACATGTAGCTGTCCAGTTTTCCCAGCATCATTTATTGAAGAGGCTGTCTTTGCCCCATTGTATATTCTTGCCTCTTTTGTCAAAGATAAGGTACCCATAGGTGCATGGGTTTATTTCTGGGCTTTCTATCTTGTTCCACTGGTCTATATTTCTGCTTTTCTGCCAGGACCATGCTGTCTTGATAACTGTAGACTTGTAGTATAATCTGAAGTCAGGTAGCTTGATTCCTCCAGCTCCATTCTTCTATTTCAAGACTGCTTTGGCTATTCAGGGTCTTTTGTGTTTCCATAAGAATTGTGACAATTTTTTTTCTAGTTCTGTGATAAATGCCACTGTTTATTTGATAAGGATTACATGGCTTAGACATAAAGCATCTGCCTACAACGTGGGAGACCTGGGTTCAATCCCTGGGTCAAAAAGATCCTCTGGAGAAGGAAATGGCAACCCACTCCAGCACTCTTTCCTGGAAAATCCCATGGACAGAAGAGCCTGGTAGGTTATGGTTGATGGAGTCACAAAGAGTTGGACACGATTGAGTGACTATACTTTATTTCACTTTCACATTAAATCTGTAGATTGCATTTGGTAGTCTAGTCATTTTCACAATATTGAATCTTCCCACTCAGAAATGTGGAATATCTCTCCATCTGTTTATGTCATCTTTATTTCTTTAGCATCTTATAATTTTATGTGTACAGTTTTTTTGCCTCCTTAGGTAAGTTTATTCCTAGATATTTAATTCTTTTTGTTGCAATGGTGAATGGGATTGAATCTTTAATTTCCCTTTCTGATTTTTCATTGTCATTATATAGAAATGCAAGTGATTTCTGTGAATTGATTTTGTATCTTGCAACTTTTCTAAATTCACTGATTAGCTCTAGTAATTTTCTGATACAATATTTAAGGTTTTAATGTACAGTATCATGTCATCAGTAAACAATGAGAGCTTTACTTCTTCTTTTCTGACCTGGATTACTTTTATTTATTTTCCTTCCCTGATTGTGGTAGCTAGGACTTCTAGAACTATGTGAATAATAGTAGGGAAAGTGGACACCCTTGTCTTGTCCCTGATCTTAGGGGGAATGCTTTCACTTTTTCACCATTGATAATAATGTTTGCTGTAGGCTTATCATATATGGGCTTTACTATGTTGAAGTAGGTTCTTTCTATGCTCATTTTTTGAATAATTTTAATCATAAATGAGTTCTTAATTTTGTCAAAGGTTTTTTCTGCATCTATTGAGATGATCATATGCTTTTTACCTTTCAATTTGTTAATATGGGACATCAAATTGATTGATTTCCATTAATTGAAAAATCCTTGCATCCCTGGAATAAATCCAACTTGATTATGGTGTATGAACTTTTTGATGTGTTGCTGAATTTTGTTTGCTAAACTTTTGTTGAGAATTTTTGCATCTAGGTTCCTCAGTGATACTGTCCTGTAGTTTTCTTTTTTAGTGTTGTCTTCATCTGGTTTTGGTATCAGGGTGATACCATTGTACAAGGTGGTGGCCTTGTAGAATGAGTTTGGAAGTATTCCTCCTCTGCAATTTCTTGAAAGAGGTTTAGAAGGACAGGCATTAGCTCTCATCTAACTCTTTGATAGAATTCTTATGAAATAGGCATATCCTTTTAATCCTTCTTGCTTACCTACATGGAATCTTAAATGGAATCCCATTTTTATAAAGTTGACATAAATTTGAATGATAGAATCATCATGAGTGTTATTCAAACATCACACAGTTGCCTAGAAAAAAGCAGCATGTTATTATAACTCCCCCCAGTACTGTTCATTTTGATTATTGTTTCCATTACCTGTTGCTACGTAGCAAGTCATCTTAAAAGCAAATGGCTTAATATAATGAAGATTTGTCAGATGGTTTCTGTGACAGGTGGCTGATCTGAGTTCTGACTGTCTTCTCTTGGATCTGCTGTCAGCTGGCAGGCTCTGTTTTGTGTTTTAAAGGATCATCCATGATGTGGTGTGCAGTGGTATGCTCTTCTGTTTCGAATAACTTTATGTCAATTTCTTCCTTTTATATATTAGGCCAGTTTTTCATTTATAGGGAAATCAGTAGGTTTTTCAAATGTCAGTTGCTTTATTTAAATTTCACTGTTCTTAAATTCATATATGTCCCTTCACTTTCTTCCTAATTAGAGGAGCTGTCTCCCATAAAATTTAGGTATGACACAACTGCCTGTGCTTAACATACTACACTCCACAAGGTACTGCCAGAAAGTTTTAACTCTAACTAATTAAAGTGCAATTCCATATAATAAACTGTACATTTTTATAGTATTCAACTTTCTGAATTTTAAAAATTAGCAGTATATTCAGTTCAATTCAGTTGCTCAGTCATGTCCGACTCTTTGTGAAGACATGAATCTCAGGATGCCAGGCCTCCCTGTTCATCATCAACTCCTGGAGTTTACTCAAACTCATGTCCATCGAGTTGGTGATGCCATCCAACCATCTCATCCTTTGTAGTCCCCTTCTCCTCCTGACCCCAATCCCTCCTAGCATCAGGGTCTTTTCCAATGAGTCAACTCTTTGCATGAGGTGGCCAAAGTATTGGAGTTACAGCTTTAGCATCAGTCCTTCCAATGAACACCCAGGAATGATCTGCTTTAGGATGGACTGGCTGGATCTCCTTGCAGTCCAAGGGACTCTCAAGAGTCTTCTCCAACACCACAGCTAGAAAGCATGAATTCTTTGGCACTCAGCTTTCTTCACAGTCCAACTCTCACATCCATACATGACTACTGGAAAAACCACAGCCTTAATTAGACAGACCTTTATTGACAAAGTAATGTCTCTGCTTTTGAATATGCTATCCAGGTTGGTCATAACTTTCTTTCCAAGGAGTAAGCGTCTTTTAATTTCATGGCTGCAGTCACCATCTGCAGTGATTTTGGAGCCCCCCAAAATAAAGTCTGACACTGTTTCCACTGTTTCCCCATCTATTTCCCATGAAGTGATGGGACCAGATGCCATGATCTTCTTTTGCTGAATGTTGAGCTTTAAGCCAACTTTTTCACTCTCCACTTTCATTTTCATCTAGAGGCTCTTTAGTTCCTCTTCACTTTATGCCATAAGGGTGGTGTCATTTGCAT
>SJYX01019058.1:131471-262281 GCA_006410675.1 Oreotragus oreotragus | reverse complement strand
GGCTCCAGTTTCATCCACCTCATTAGAACTGATTCAAATGTATCCTTTTTAATGGCTGAATAATACTCCTCTGTGTATATGTACCACAGCTTTCTTATCCATTCATCTGCTGATGGACATCTAGGTTGCTTCCATGTCCTGGCTATTATAAACAGTGCTGCAATGAACATTGGGGTACATGTGTCTCTTTCAGTTCTGGTTTCTTCGGTGTGCATGCCCAGCAGCGGGATGGCTTGGTCGTATGCCAGGTTTGACCCCTGGGTCGGGTAGATCCCCTGGAGAAGGAAATGGCAATCTACTCCAGTATTCTTGCCTGGAGAATCCTTTGGATGGAGAAGCCTAGTAGGTTACAGTCCATGGGGTCGCAAAGAATCGGACACGACTGAGTGACTTCGCCTTACCTCACCTTATGGCAGTTCTATTTCCAGTTTTTTTAAGGAATCTCCACACTGTTCTCCATAGTGGCTTGCCGGGAGCCAGCATGGCAGATCCCACCCATGACAACGTCATGTGGAGAGGCCTGATGGGCAAGGCGAGTCAGGCCTCAGGGTTCCCCCTGGAATTTCCTGAGCATGTACCCCCAAAACCAGAATCTGCTTTCCTTATTGTACTGTGCTTTTCCACTCCTCTGACACACTGGAAAAAGTCAACTCAGGGCTTCAGTCTTCTGCATTTGAAAGGAATGTTTCAGTTCAAACCCCCTCTGATAACTCTCTAGCTTGCCTAACAGGTTCCCCCGGACTTTTTACAACTTGTGATTGCTTACAGCCCCCCAACTGCGAGAGTATACAGAGCCTTTTCTAAGAGCTAAAAATCATATTGGTGACGGATTTCACTGTTGACTCAATGATTGCTGCCAGGCCTCCGTATTCTTTATCTTTTAGGCACCTAGGAGGATATTAATCAATGTAATCAGGATATGGAAAAAGATATATAGTAGTTTTGATGTTAGCAACACTAGACTTTTGAGTTAATTACTTTTCTTTTGTTATAAATCACTGTACTCCTTTTACTTGTTATAAATTGCTGTATCTTTGCTATGTAAGAATGTAACTTAATTTAGTGCTTTCTGAGGGTGGCACCAGACTTTGAGAAAAACAATACAAATAAGTCTTCTGGTTGACAAACCCTTATCAGAAAAAAAGGCCGTAAAATGTTAATTGGCCCTCTGGCCGGAAGATGATGTAAATCACCTAAGCTTTTGTATACAATTAGGTATGCAGAGAGAAAGCCTGGTTTTCATGAGTCAGGGTTGCTAACGCTGCATAATTTTGTATTACCCATTGATCTCTATGTACAATCAAAAAGGTAGATAAGGCTTTTCTAGACAACAGAGGCCGGGCAAGTCATTGGAATGACTGGTTTCCCCTGTGTCTCCTCTTTACTCTATTTTCTGGCTGAATTCCCATCTGGGGCGTGGAGGCTCGCCATGTCTACTTACTTGCCCCGGCTTTCAAGTTCCATGAGAGAGAGAGCCCAAGGCGGGGCACTCTCTGATATTCAAATGGGTGTTGGTGGCCTAACCTAGATGGTGCAAACTTCTTGTCTCAAAGTTTTGTTGGTTTCCCATGTAAACCAAGTTATTCAGCCTCTTTTCTCCACTTAATTTTCCTACTACACTATTTCTTCCTAATCTAATCTTATATTTCTAATTAAATAAATAAGTTTTTCCTCGCCTAGCCATCTTCCCTTCTAATCACCCTGGATCCACCGGGGCAGGACCCTGATAGTGGCTGTACTAGTTTGCATTCCCACCAACAGTGTAAGAGGGTTCCCTTTTCTCCACAGCCTCTCCAGCATTTATTGTTTGTAGACTTTTGGATCACAGCCATTCTGACTGGCATGAAATTGTATCTCATTGTGGTTTTGATTTGCATTTCTCTGATAATGAGTGATGTTGAGCATCTTTTCGTGTGTTTGTTAGTCATCTGTATGTCTTCTTTGGAGAAATGTCTGTTTAGTTCTTTGGCCCATTTTTTTATTGGGTCGTTTATTTTTCTGGAATAGAGCTACAGGAGTTGCTTGTATATTTTTGAGATTAGTTGTTTGTCAGTTGTTTCATTTGCTATTATTTTCTCCGATTCCAAAGGCTGTCTTTTCACGTTGCTTATAGTTTCCTTTGCTGTGCAGAAGCTTTTAATTTTAATTAGGGCCAATTTGTTTATTTTTGCTTTTATTTCCAATATTCTGGGAGGTGGGTCATAGAGGATCCTGCTGTGATTTATGTCGGAGTGTGTTTTGCCTATGTTCTCCTCTAGAAGTTGTATAGTTTCTGGTCTTACATTTAGATCTTTAATCCATTTTGAGTTTATTTTTGTGTATGGTGTTAGAAAGTGTTCTAGTTTCATTCTTTCACGTGACCTTAATTATAACAATGACTTACTTTTCCTATCTTAGATTCCAAAGGCCTCAGAGTCCGATTGACATTTACATTTAGAAAAAGTGAAATTCTCTGTACCAGCTAAGGGGGCAAAATCTGTCCATAGAGACTAAAAGATCAGAGTTTAACAAAAATGACCCTATGTAAAGGAAGTTCACTGATTGACTCCTAAGGCTTAGTCTCAACTCCTAGGAGCAGTATGTGTGTTGTGCTGTGCTAAGTCTCTTCAGTCATGTCTGACTCTGTGCCACCCCCTGGACTGTAGTGGGCCAGGC
Source organism: Oreotragus oreotragus (assembly GCA_006410675.1). Lineage (NCBI taxonomy): Eukaryota > Metazoa > Chordata > Mammalia > Artiodactyla > Bovidae > Oreotragus > Oreotragus oreotragus. The sequence goes on along the minus strand of SJYX01019058.1, from coordinate 259,626 downwards.
TCCTCTGTCTATGGAATTCTCCAGGCAAGAACGCTGGCATGAATTACCATGCCCTCCTCCAGGGGATCTTCCCAACCCAGGGATCCTATCCGCCCACCTCTCTTATGTGTCCTGTGTTGGCAAGCTGGCTGTTTAATTTCTGATGTAAGAAGGAAATCTTTTTAGGTTTTGCAAAACTTGCTTGAAACCAAGTTTTATATTAAAGGAGCAAAGTTATCCCATGTTTTGAAAAGGGCAAAAGTCATATTCAGAGATTTCTTGGATTGTGTTCCCACAACAGATCAAAGCATCGAAGACGCAAAGGATCTAGTCAAGACCAATTGTCAATATTATACTTTTGAGAAAACTTGAACTCAGGGATGTGATGAGGTGCCGGGAGTCTTAGAGCTTTGGAAGCAGAAATAAAGGTGAAAGGGTGAGGAAACTGAATTTACCTGACTTATAATGGAGTCTCTTAGGAACAGAGGATCAGCAGAAAAAAATACAGTCTGTTCAGACCAGTACTCCAAGGGAACTCATGTACTTAGAGGTTGGACTAACAAAGGGAAAATGTCCAATGAGATGACATGGAAGATGTAAATATCTCCTCTGCTGCAGGCCCTCAGCCTGTGTCTGGTTGGATAGGATGCAGTTGTTGCTTTTGCAATCCTACATTGGGTTGAGAGAACAATGCTTGTATTTGCTGTCTTGTGGGGAAACAGAGCGTGGATCTGCATCATCAGCTACTTAGGGGTGAATTTTGACTTTCACAAGGAAAACTCCCTCACAGAGTTCCCAAACAGGTGAGTCTGAGAGCTCCACAGACACTGCAGGAGAGGATCAGAGAGGATGGAAGCCAGGAATGTACCTGAGGTCACCTGAGGAATAATCTATCATATCCCAGAGGCAGAGGTCACTGTGGTTGTTTGCTGGGTTTCCTGAAAATGTATTTATTTATGATGCTGAAAAAGGAACACTGCACTTGAAAACGAGAGTGTCAGTGTTGAAAATTAAATCATGCTAGGCAAAGGCTACCCACTCCAGTATTCTGATCTGAAAAATCCCATGGGATCTCGAAGAGTCAGACGCAATTGGGAAACTTTCACTTTCACTTTCAGTGGAAATCCAACAGAAGAATGAATGGGAGGTATAAATTCCATCCAGTGAAAGTGGAACATGAATCTAAAGTTCTTGTTAATGAACAGGAGTAGACAAATAGGGTAGGCTGCAGTCAATGGGGTTGCTAAAAGTCAGACACGACTGAGTGACTTCACTTTCACTTTTCACTTTCATACATTGGAGAAGAAAATGGCAGCCCACTCCAGTGTTCTTGCTTGGAGAATCCCAGGGACAGGGGAGCCTGGTGGGCTGCCGTCTATGGGGTCGCACAGAGCCGGACACGAGTGAAGTGACTTAGCAGTAGCAGTAGCAGACAAATAGGGTATTAACTGTAGAGGGTCAGTCAGTGAAGTGAGGGCATTTCATTTTATTGTAAGATGGGGCACATTAGACTGTGCCTCCACATAGAGGAAAAAGATCTAAACTGAGGACTGTTTGCAAATAATACACAGTTTCAATAGCTGTGTAGGAAACACACACATTATAGTATTTTCTCTCATTCTTGTGTGCACATAACTATAATTAGGTACCATACAAAAAAAAAAAAAAGAAACAAAACAAAACAAAAAACTTAGTTATGTAAAAAAAAAGATCCATGCTAGGGCCGTTTACTTTCCAACTATTTTATTATCTGTGAGGCTAAATAGATCTATGAATTTGTTAGTCATGTGGTGTTTCTCTATTTAAAAAATGTCTCTATAACTATTTTGTTTTATATAGTTGTATCAGAGTGTTGTTATTCCTTTTTAAAATTGCATTCTTTGATAGGAAGAATTATTTTTTAACAAAAACCTTAAATTTGTGATTTAGTTCTTTTATATATGCATAGATATATTTGTGAGATTGTATAAGAACTGATAAATTTTGTTGCTCAAATCTGCAAACATTCTCTTCATTGCTCTTCCAAAAGAATTTGGGTATTTGACCTATGACAATATTTGAGTTACAGGTACACAGCATAATGATTTAATACTTGTTTATACAGCTAAATGATCACTACAGTAAATCTCCTTAACATCTGTCACCACATATAGTTACAATTTATTGTGAGGGGAGCTTTTAGGATATACTGTCTCTTAGCAACTTTCAATTATGCTAAAAAGAGTATTATGAACTATAATCACCATGCTGCACAATACATACCACTCATTGCTCTTTATTGCTATGTTTCTTACTGTAATAATTTGTCACTTTAATATTCTAAATGTGTCAATCCTTGCTGTAAGTAAGAAAGGAAAGTGAGAGTTCTTTAGCATTCTTAGTGGTGATAGACAACTTATACATATTTACTTCTATTAAGAGTTTCTCATCAGTTATTCCTTATTATTCTTTTTGGCCTTCTGATTAAATCTTTTCCTAAAAATTGCATCTCCTCTGATCATAATTCTTCACCATTTGACTTACATTCTATAGCCATATTTGAATTCCTCTCTCTACATATAAGATAAAATTATAACTTAGATACTGTTCCTTCCTCACTTGGTAAATGTTCTTCTGTTATTGTCACCCTGCTTATTTAACTTACATGCAGAGTACATCATGAGAAATGCTGGACTGGAAGAAACACAAGCTGGAATCAAGATTGCCAGGAGAAATATCAATAACCTCAGATATGCAGATGACACCACCCTTATGGCAGAAAGTGAAGAGGAACTAAAAAGCCTCTTGATGAAAGTGAAAAATGGAGAGTGAAAAAGTTGGCTTAAAGCTCAACATTCAGAAAANGCTGGACTGGAAGAAACACAAGCTGGAATCAAGATTGCTGGGAGAAATATCAATCACCTCGGACATGCAGATGACACCACCCTTATGGCAGAAAGTGAAGAGGAGCTAAAAAGCCTCTTGATGAAAGTGAAAGAGGAGAGCAAAAATGTTGGCTCAAAGCTCAACATTCAGAAAACGAAGATCATGGCATCTGGCCCCATCACTTCATGGGAAATAGATGGGGAAACAGTGGAAACAGTGTCAGACTTAATATTTTGGGGCTCCAAAATCACTGCAGATGGTGACTGCAGCCAGGAAATTAGAAGACACTTACCCCTTGGAAGAAAAGTTATGACCAACCTAGATAGTATATTCAAAAGCAGAGACTTTACTTTGCCCACTAAGGTCCGTCTAGTCAAGGCTATGGTTTTTCCTGTGGTCATGTATGGATGTGAAATTTGGACTGTGAAGAAAGCTGAGCACCGAAGAATTGATGCTTTTGAACTGTGGTGTTGGAGAAGACTCTTGAGCGTCCCTTGGACTGCAAGGAGATCCAACCAGTCCATTCTGAAGGAGATCAGCCCTGGGATTTCTTTGGAAGGAATGATGCTAAAGCTGATACTCTAGTACTTTGGCCACCTCATGCGAAGAGCTGACTCATTGGAAAAGACTCTGATGCTGGGAGGGATTGGGGGCAGGAGGAGAAGGGGACGACCGAGGATGAGATGGCTGGATGGCATCACTGACTCGATGGACGTGAGTCTGAGTGAACTGTGCAGAATTTCAGCACCCCCGTCTCTCAGGTATCTTTACACAGTATACAATCTGCACAGCTGTATACTGCAGTCCAAAGCATAAAACATGCTTTGATGACTGAATTGTATTAGAGGAGATTGCCTGGGTTCCAGAAGGCAAACCTATAGAGAAGATTATAGATTACTTTTCAGACTTTTTTTTTTTGGTTAAGTACTGAAATGAAGCATCAGCTCAGAAATGGACCTCTCAGTGTGTTAGAGTTTTCCTGTGTGAAATTTACTTCCTACAATGAACAGAGGAGATATATTAACCTTTTCTCCTAATGTGAACTCTTCTGATGTTTGGCTACCCATTCTGCAAGGATAGAAATTACTCAGAAACAGTAATTAGTTCACTGTAAGATCCAAAATACGTGTGTGTGTGTGTGTTTGAGAGAGAGAGAGAGAGAAAGAGGTAGAGAGAGAGAAAAAAGATTTTGCAGTTAGAAATTGCCTATCTCAAATATTGTTGTATATATATTTTCGACTTCATTTGATGTACCAAGATAACTTGGTAAAATCTGTTATTTCATTGATTTTTCTGGGAGCACACATTGCATTTCTTGACTATATCTCCTACTTAGGTAAATTCAGTGTGACATACTGTAAGGATAGCAGGCTGACTATATTTTGAAATTATTCATCAAACATTGGAAATGTTAATTTGTATAGGAGTGAAGAAGCAAACAGAATCCAGAGAAATGAAGCTAACTGGAATCTTAAATTGTATCTCTTCTCTTAAGAGGTGATTACTTGATCCATCAGAAAGATGGATTTAGCAGAATTCAACAAGCTTAGCAAAAGATTGTAGACCTCATGAATATGTGGCACTGTTTCACTGAAGGACTTATGTCCACTGATAGAAGTCCTGCCAGATAAATAGTTTCCTGCTTAGGCCTGTTCACAAGGAGCTCCTGTTTGTCATTGGGTTGCATCCTGTGACTAAGCTACATAATAAAATGTTGAGACTCAATGTGCTTTTATTACAAAATGACCACACCCATGAAAGATGTAAGGTCTGATTTTAAAAATGGAGATTTATTTTTGGTTATGATCTCATGTTTTGTCAAAACAAAATAAACAGTACCTTGAACCATACTCAGACAACACTGAGTCCTCTGCACTGAACTCTTAAATGTGAACGTCCTTGAGCAGGCCAGACAGTTATTCTTTACACCCCCTGGGTAAAGGCTGGCCTTTCATTGATTTCAAAAGGAACTTCCCAGCTGGATCCAATCCCAATGGATAATAAGCAAGACTGTACTTAGGGACAAAGTGTTAAGACTGAATTCTTAAGATTACCAAGAAAATGAGGAAATGCAGTAATAAAGGATAAAAGTAATAAAGCCATATTTTCAATTTTCCGCATTTGCCAGAAGGTGTTAGTCTCCTATGCAAATAATACTAGCTTATTGTTCTTCCCCTATGGTTCTTAAGGTGTTAGTGTAAGTCTGTTGGGATTTTTTTTCCTTCCTTAAAGCATCTTTACTATTGAAATTTGAGTGCAATTAGAATATTTGAATCAGAATCACTGGAATGAAGTTAAAGTCATAAGTTACCTTCAAATGCTGGTGCTTTAATTTTTCTTCCTCTATTTTCAGACGCTTCTGTGAGATTTCTTCCTGTATTTTTCTTTTATCCTGAAATAAAAAATATTCCAGCATGATCAGTTTTTTTAATTTGCTTAAGTATGTTTCCTGGGGATGTTGTCATTATTGAATGGCTGGCCAGTGGTATGCTCTTGGCATCGGTATGAAGCTGCTTTGGAAACCCTTATTTCAAAGCAAAAGAAAGTGAAGTGGGATATGCAAAGCATCTTACTGATGGAAAATGATATAAAGAGCTTTTCAAAGAGAATTTAAAAATATTTTAATGACTTTCCTTCCTCCCTCATCTTTTCTATCTTCCCCATTGAGTCTAGCAAGATTGAGCTACTGAATGATGCAATGAAAACTGTGAATTTTAAGGTGGGAGTTTTGAAATGAGCATGAGGAAATATTGTGAGCAGAGAGAGTGTTCTTGGCGCAAGACTGAAGAAGCTGTTGGGTAAAAGGCTGCTTATGTGTGAAAACAGGATAGCCTACAGAGCATTAGAACACTAGGGAGCTGGAAAATGTGACCGTTTCCTTCTGTAAACGTTGCTATGAGAAGAGAGAGAGAAAAAAGATCAGATAATGCATGATAACACTAAGAGGATTTCTAGCAGAGGTTAAAAAAATTCATGGAGAGATATAGCATCTTTCACCATGTTTATTATTTTTAATTTTTATTGGGTATAATTGATGTACAGTGTTGTGTTAGTTTCATGTGTACAGCAAAGTGAATCTGTTATATATATATACCCACTCTTTTGTTTTTTAGATTCTTTTCCTGTGTAGATTATTACAGAGTATTCAATAGAGTTTCTTGTGCTACACAGTAGGTCCCTTATTAGTTATTTGTCTTATATATAGTTGTGCATATGTGTCAATCCCAATCCCCAAGGAGAGTTTGTCCCTACTCCCTTATACCTGGTAACCATAAGATTACTTTCTACATCTGTACCTCTATTTGTGTTTTGTAGGTAAGTTCATCTGTCGGCTTATTCTAGACTCCACATACAAGCAATATCACATTTTTATTTCTCTGTCTTACTTCACTCAGTATAACATTTCTAGGTCCATCCATGTTGCAGCAAATGGCATTATAATGTTCCTTTTCCTAGCTGAGTAATATTCCGCTGTATGTATGTACCACATCTTTATCCATTTCTCTGTTGATGGACATTTAGGTGGCTTCTATAACCTTGCTATTGTAAATAGTGCTGCAATGAACACTGGGGTGCATGTATCTTTTTAATTTATGATTTTCTCCAGATACACGCCCAGGAGTGACATTGCTGGGTCATATGGTAGCTCTTTTTAGTTTTTTAAGGAACCTCCATACTGTTTTGGTGTATGGTGGCTGTACCAGTTTAGAACATACCCTAACATCATACTGGAGAAGGCAATGGCAACCCACTCCAGTACTCTTGCCTGGAAAATCCCATGGATGGAGGAGCCTGATAGGCTGCAGTCCATGGGGTCATGAAGTCAGGCATGACTGAGCGACTTTACTTTCACCTTTCACTTTCATGCATTGGAGAAGGAAATGGCAACCCACTCCAGTGTTCTTGCCTGGAGAATCCCAGAGACCGGGGAGCCTGGTGGGCTGCTGTCTATGGGGTTGCACAGAGTTGGACATGACTGAAGAGACTTAGCAGCAGCAGCAGCAACATCATACACAAAATAAACTCAAAATGGATTAAAGATATAAAGGTAAGACCATAAAAACTATTAGAGGAAAGCATAGGTAGAACTCTGTATAAATCACAGCATGATCTTTTTTGATCCCCCTCTTAAAGTAATACAAATAAAACCAAACAAATGGGACCTAATTAAACTTAAAAGCTTTTGCACAGCAAAGGAAATAATAAATAAAACAAATAGACAGCCCTTAGAATGGGAGAAACTATTTGCAAACAAAGCAACCAACAAAGAATTAATCTCCAAAATATACAAAACAGCTAATGCAGTATCAAAAAAACAAACAACCCAACCGAAAAATGGGCAGATTTAAATAGATATTTCTCCAAAGCAGCCACACAGATGTTTAAAAAGCACATGAAAAGATGCTCAACATCTCTAACTCTTAGAGAAATGCAAATCACAAGTTTAAACTACAATACCTTAAAATCCCAGAGAGCAAAACTGTCAATACACAGAAGTTGTACTTTTAAAAGANAGATGTTTAAAAAGCACATGAAAAGATGCTCAACATCTCTAACTCTTAGAGAAATGCAAATCACAAGTTTAAACTACAATACCTTAAAATCCCAGAGAGCAAAACTGTCAATACACAGAAGTTGTACTTTTAAAAGATATAGCCTGATACTAGTAGAAAGCCTGGCTTCAGTTTCTGGCTCTGCCATTTACTAGCTATGCATCCTGGGACAAAATCCTTAACTTAGTGCCTCATTACCTTTATCTGTAAAATGGAGGTAGCGATGCCTCATTACCTTTATCTGTAAAATGGAGTAGTGAGGGTACCTACGGCCCAAGACATGAGCCTTAATGGAGCGAATGTATGCAAAAGCTCTGAGAACAATGCTTGACACACAGTGTTCCATAAGTATTTGTTTAATAAAATTAAGTAAATAAACACATGACCTATTAATCACACAGAAAGCAATACATTAACTCTGATAATGGTTCCACTGGTTTGAAATGCTTTAGAACTTTTCTGTCTGGAATTGTTTGAGACATTTTACAAGCCATGCAAAAAGGCCCATATTTCTTTATTTTTTGACCAGAGGTGACATTATCCTCCATCTTACTTATAAAAATTGGTGCTAAATCTGCTTTCAAAATGGAAAACTCCCAAAGGTAAATATTTGTTGCCAATAAAGACCTCTAAAGGAATTTGAAACAGGCTGAGAAGGTAATTTAGAAAGAGGAGCTCCAAAAATATTTGGCAGCAATATGGAAACAAGTGCATGGCTTCCTGGTATAACTCCTTTGAAGATAAAAACTCCTTTTTTATGTATAAGTTCAGGTACATTTATTGAATGTAACAGAATTCATTTGAATGTACATTGCTGTCCAAATATATGTGTGTTTCTCTTTGTGTGTGAGAAGCGTATATGACCTTATCAGTATGTTTTTTTTTCTTTTTTTAACTTCATGAGCAGTTCTTTTGAAGAAAAAAAAAGAGCTTGGCAACAAGCCTGGGTCTTCAGATTCACTTGTTTATTTGGATGAAATCTGGCTGTTTAGGAGTAAAAACCTGTGAAGATCTCTTTGAGTCAATTCTTCACTATATCTTGAAACTGTTATTGAGCAAATCTTAGTAATATTTTAAACTTATTGTGCCAAATATTTGGGTAAGCATTTTTCAGGCACCATTTCACTTAATAGTCATAATAACAGAGATATAATAATATTACACTTACTAGTTATGATAACAAAGACATAGTGTAATAATTTTCATTTTATAGAAGAGGAAATGGAAGTTTCCAGAGATTAATTAACCAATCCAAGTTCTCACAGCTGGTGCCTGGTGGCTCAGTGGTAAAGAATCTGCCTGCCAATGCAGGAGATGCAGGTTTGATCCCTGGGTGGGGAGGATCCCCTGGAGAAGGAAATGGCAACCTACTACGTATTTTTGCTGGGAAATCCCTTCCACAGAGGAAACTGGCAAGCTACAGTCCATGCCGTAACAAAGAGCTGGACGTGACTTCATGACTAAAAATACCACTGTGGCAGAGCCAGGATTTGAACCCAGGCAGTTTAGAGTTCAGCCCCTTAGCTAATTCACTGCATTATTTCCCTGAGTGGGAAATTAGCTTCCCCAGCTGGCCCATCTATTGTGAACCACTGAGGTGTGTTGGCAGTGCCAGGACAGCCACTGCTGGAGGGGCTTCTTATTAGAAATGCATGCACACACTTTCAGTCCCCAGCGTGCTGCTGTGGGGCTGTCCCCCTCTCGCCATGGACAGCCCCAGAGAAGAGCACACTACGTATGTGTGCCCATGACTGCTGAGCCCAGCAACGGTTGCCCACCCCTGCTGGTAGCCAGTCTGTGCTGGTCATTTCATCCTGGGTTAGTAATAACATAGTGAAAGCTGTGTGTAGAGGCAGGGCATCTGAAGTGTTTCGGCAACAGGATGCTTATAGAAGGGTTGCTAAGGAATCCCAGTGTTTTGTCACTCAGAGGTTATGTGATGCCTTTCTCATGTCAGTGTAGGTAGTTAAGAAGGTAATAGTCCAATGTTATAGGCATGACTCTATGTTGAGATATGAGTACATTTTCTTCATAAGATATTCATCAACTGCAAATTATTGTCCTTTTGCCAAATTTCATGAAGATCTATAAGCATTACTGAAAACTAATATGGTAACAGTTTAGTTTCATTATGGCAGGGTAAACTATAATACCAGACCACCTGACCTGTTTCTCAAGAGAATGCAGGTCAGGAAGCAACAGTTAGAACTGTATGCAGGTCAGCAAGCAACAGTTAGAATTGGGCATGGAACAACTGACTGGTTCCAAATAGGAAAAGGAGTACGTCAGGGCTGTATATTGTCACCCTGCTTGTTTAACTTATATGGCAAAGTAAGTCATGAGAAACGCTGGGCTGGATGAAGCACAAGCTGGAATTGAGACTGCCAGGAGAAATATCAATAACCTCAGATATGCAGATGACACCACCCTTATGGCAGAAAGTGAAGAACTAAAGAGCCTCTTGATGAAAGTGAAAGAGGAGAGTGAAAAGGTTGGCTTAAAGCTCAACATTCAGAAAACGAAGATCATGGCATCTGGTCCTATCACTTCATGGCAAATAGATGGGAAACAGTGGAGACAGTGGCTGACTTCATTTTTGGGGGCTCCGAAATCACTGCAGATGGTGATTGCAGCCGTGAAATTAAAAGATGCATACTCCTTGGAAAAAAAGTTATGACCAACCTAGACAGCATATTGCAAAGCAGAGACATTACTTTGTCAACAAAGATCCGTCTAGTCAAGGCTATGGTTTTTCCAGTGGTCATGTATGGATGTGAGAGATGGACTGTGAAGAAAGCTGAGCACCGAAAAATGGATGCTTTTGAACTGTGGTGTTGGAGAAGACTCTTGAGATTCCCTTGGACTACAAGGAGATCCAACCAGTCCATCCTAAAGGAGATCAGTCCTGGGTGTTCATTGGAAGGACTGATGTTGAAGCTGAAACTCCAATACTTTGCCCACTTGATGCGAAGAACTGACTCATTTGAAAAGACCCTGATGCTGGCAAAAATTGAGGGCAGGAGGAGAAGGGGACGACAGAGGATGAGATGGTTGGATGGCATCACCGACTCGATGGACATGAATTTGGGTAAACTCTGGGAGTTGGTGATGGACAGGGAGGCCTGGCATGCTGCAGTTCATGGCGTCACAAAGAGTCTGCCACGACTGAGCGACTGAACTGAACTGAAACTATAAGTGAAGCTTAAGATGTCATGTAGTTTTATTGTTAGTATATCTAAAGTTATTACAGTCAGCTAATTGCTTCTCAGATTATCATGGAACAAACATTAATAGATGTGAAATGCCATCTGCTTTCAAGAATTTCCCCAGAAACTTAAGCATCTCTATATACACATATCATAATGCAAAACATCAGATATTTATTGAGGTTAACCAATATGAATAACTTATATTACTGTTTACTTTTCCAGTGTTCAACTAATAAAGACATTTGTTCAATGAACAATTGCCTAGATGTTCAGCTGTCTAAATTGGAACATTTTAGCAGCTGACACCCACAAATTTCAAATCTGTAAAAGCTTACATCTTAACTGTTTTGAAAATTTATGTAGCGTGTACAGCTAAATAGCTGTTGCAACCGCCTGTGACGCACTGATATTATTGCAATCACATACTTGATAAAAGTATCCTGATACATAAGAGTGTGAGTATGTTAGATGTATTACTGATAATACATATAATATAGCTAATATTCTAAAATGCTTGAATCTATCAAGATGGCAGGATTGGTCCTGAGTTATTAAATTTTTAATTTATTCAATAGTTAGTGACTTCTGTACAAATGCTTTTGTCAAGGCAATGCAAAGAGTTGTTCAATGTTTGAACATTACTCAGAAGTAAATACTTTCACCAAGGAAAGTATTTTACATGTCCTAAAGAGGGAAAATCATTTGTGCAGGGACCTATAAGAAATAAAGTGATAAATGTCATCACTAAGGCAGAAATGAGGTATGGTGAGAGTTGAGGTGAGAGAAGAAGTGATGCTATCTAGATCATGATATGGTTAGGAGAGGCTTTGAAGAAGCATCCAAATAAAATAATACTTTGGGTAGTTGCCAGGGCACTGGAGGGCAGGGAGAAAAGGCATTTAAGCTCATTGTGAGCAAAGGCCTGATGAAGAAAATTGGGACATTATTTGAAATAAAAAGTGTGGAATCTAAATTGCTGAACAGAGAGTAGTGGGAAATAAAATAAGAAAATGACTGGGATGACTCAGAGGGATGGTATGGGGAGAGAGGTGGGAGGGGGTTCAGGATTGGGAACACGTGTACACCCATGGTGGATTCATGCTGAAGTATAGCAAAACCAATACAATATTGTAAAGTAAAAAAATAAAAAATAAAAATAAAAACTGAAAAAAAAAAAAAAGAAAATGAAATGAAGATAAATCCTCAATAGAAAATACTGAAAGGCAGGGCAGGAAGTTTGGAATTAACTTACATGTTGAGATAGAGAGTAATGAAAGGTTTTCAGAGGGAGAAGAATAATAGAGTTTAAACTACATTTTAAGAAGTTTAAAATAGCCTAATTGTGTAGATATTGAAGGAGGACAACTTGAAGGGGATAATCATTTACAACTCATATATAAAATCAAGAGAGCTGGAACAAGAGGTAACAGGAGGTGCAGATGTCAGAGATATCAAGGAGTTAAAATTAGTAGGACTTGGCAACTGATAACGTATGGATGCAGGAGAGGAAGAGGTCAAATGGGAGTATAAGTCTTTGATGCCCAGGTGACTGAGAGGAGAGCAGAATCACTAATGGAAATAGGTACTTCAGGAAAAGAGAGTTTGGGAGGAAGGATGGTGATTCACAGCAAGTTTGAGGTGTCTTTGGGAAAACTAGGTGGAGTAATATGGCGGGTAGTTGAAATGTTAGATGAAGAGAGATCAGAAGTGAGAAATAGAGATAAATATGCCAGAGTTTTGGAAGGGATAGCTGAGACTAGGAGACTATCTCAGCATGACAAGAGATATATTTATAAGTGCTGAAATTTGAGAAGACGCGCCAGGTGACACGCAGCAGCTAGGATGGGTTTTCCGAGGGGGTAGGGTGTGGGATACTNGAAAAGACCTTGATGCTGGGAAAGATTGAAGGCAGGAGGAGAAGGGGGCAACAGAGGATGAGATGGCGGGATAGCATCACAGACTCAATGGACATGGGTTTGGGCAAACTCTAGGTGATGGTGAAGGACAGGGAAGCCTGGCATGCTGCAGTCTATGCGGTCTCAAAGACTTGGACACGACTGAACGGTTGAACAACAAGTGTATAACTAAGTCACTTTGCTGTACGTCTGCAACTAAGGCAACATTATAAATTAACTACACTCTAATTTTTTTAATGTCATTGATTCCCCAGTATTTATTATCCATAAACAGAGGATCTTTTGCTTCCCCCATCAGCCAATATCTCCAGGAGCTGACCCACTACCCCTGGGACCCCGGGGCCTCCTGCAGTGTAGCCCCATACCAACCCCCTTCTCTCAGCAAGACAAGGCTGCCCTGATCCTGCTTTACCAGGAGAATGGACAGCCAATTTCCTTTACGTTTAGATCCCAGAGATATAGCAGGCAGTCTGCAAGCTCATTCTTTAAAATTTTATCTTCTTAGTATTTATTGAATGCATTGCTTGATGAAATTAGAGAAAGCTGGGTTTTAATACGAGACATGGAACAACAGACTGGTTCCAAATAGGATAAAGGAGTACGTCAAGGCTGTATATTGTCATTCTGCTTATTTAACTTCTATGCAGAGTACATCATGAGAAACGCTGAACTGGAAGAAACACAAGCTGGAATCAAGGTTGCCGGGAGAAATATCAATAACCTCAGATATGCAGATGACACCACCCTTATGGCAGACAGTGAAGAGGAGCTAAAAAGCCTCTTGATGAAAGTGAAAGAAGAGAGCGAAAAAGTTGGCTTAAAGCTCAACATACAGAAAATGAAGATCATGGCATCTGGTCCCATCACTTCATGGGAAATAGATGGAGAAACAGTAGAAACAGTGTCCAAAATCACTGCAGATANAGGATATCAGTCCTGAATCTGTCTCTTATACACATCTAGATGTGTATAAGAGACAGGTGAAAAAGTTGGCCTAAAGCTCAACATTCAGAAAACGAAGATCATGGCATCCAGTCCCATCACTTCATGGGAAATAGATGGGGAAACAGTGGAAACAGTGTCAGACTTTTATTTTCTTGGGGTCCAAAATCACTGCAGATGGTGACTGCAGCCATGAAATTAAAAGACGCTTACTCTTTGGAAGAAAAGTTATGACCAACCTAGATAGCATATTCAAAAGCAGAGACATTACTTTGCCGACTAAGGTCCATCTAGTCAAGGCTATGGTTTTTCCAGTGGTCATGTATGGATGTGAAAGTTGGACTGTGAAGAAGGCTGAGCACTGAAGAATTGATGCTTTTGAACTGTGGTGTTGGAGAAGACTTTTGAGAGTCCCTTGGACTGCAAAGAGATCCAACCAGTCCATTCTGAAGGAGATCAGCCCTGGGATTTCTTTGGAAGGAATGATGCTAAAGCTGAAACTCCAGTACTTTGGCTACCTCATGAGAAGAGTTGACTCATTGGAAAAGACTCTGATGCTGGGAGGGATTGGGGGCAGGAGGAGAAGGGGACGACCGAGGATGAGATGGCTGGATGGCATCACTGACTCAATGGATGTGAGTCTGAGTGAGCTCTGGGAGATGGTGATGGACAGGGAGGCCTGGCGTGCTGCGATTCATGGGGTCGCAAAGAGTCGGACACGACTGAGTGACTGAACTGAACTTATTCTTTTTTTTTTTTTTTTTAAGATATGGGACATTCAGACTGAACTTATTCTTTAAGCCAAATTTGGTAACTTATGTTCCTTAAAAATTTTTGGAAAAATTTTTTCTTTTGGATTGTTAAATTCATTAATATAAACACATTATTCTTCTATAATTAAAATTATTCTCATATTTTTTATTCCTAATACTTTGCCAACAAAGGTTCTTCTAGTCAAGGCTATGGTTTTTCCAGTGGCCATGTATGGATGTGAAAGTTGGACTGTGAAGAAAGCTGAGCGCCGAAGAATCGATGCTTTTGAACTGTGGTGTTGGAGAAGACTCTTGAGAGTCCCTTGGACAGCAAGGAGATCCAACCAGTCCATTCTGAAGGAGATCAGCCCTGGGATTTCTTTGGAAGGAATGATGCTAAAGCTGAAACTCCAGTACTTTGGCCACCTCATGGGAAGAGTTGACTCATTGGAAAAGACTCTGACGCTGGGAAGGATTGGGGGTTAGGAGGAGAAGGGGACGACAGAGGATGAGGTGGCTGGATGGCATCACTGACTCCATGGACGTGAGCTTGGGTGAACTCCGGGAGTTGGTAATAGACAGGGAGGCCTGGCGTGCTGCAGTTCATGGGGTTGCAAAGAATCTGACATGACTGAGTGACTGAACTGAACTGAACTGAATGGTTGATTATGCGTATTTTCTCTGTTTCTTGATTAGACCTGCCGATGTTTATCTGTTAATTTTTTAGTTTTTCTGTTGAACTCAATTACTGATTACTATTATTTTTATCTACCTCATCGTTTGACTTTTTTTCTTCTACTTTTTTAAGATGATTGATTTTATTTCATTTTTTTTTAGATAGCTTCCTGAGTTGAAACCTTAATTCATGTAGTTTATAATAAATGTATTCCTATTGAAGACTTTGATATGCAGAGCTGTTATTTCTTTTTTTTCTATTTATTTTCAACTGGTTTTTCTTTATAAAATGTTTAAATTTATATTATATAAGGTATTTAAAATTTTTGTTCAGTTTTTGCCTGTATGATTTCTGCACTTTTGAATTTATCTGTAGTTTTCCCTGGCTTTTGTAAAAATTTCTTTAAAATGTCTGTTTCCTAACTATTTGAAGAGAGGGTGTCTTCGCCCTTCATTAGCTAGAACATTGCATATTAGCTCAACCTTATGAATCGTGTCATTTTCAACTATGTTTGTTTCTTCACCCTGTAATTTCTGTTAGATGTGTGTTAAGCCCTTTAATATAACTGATGATTTGTCTATTTTCTTGATATTTCTTAGTGCCTGCTTTATAGTGTTAGATATCTAAATATCCATGACTTTAATCTTCTTGTAACTTTTACCAGTTTGAACTATCCCTTTTATTGCGTCTCATCATAAATTCTATTTTATCTGCTGTTTCTGTTATTGCATTTAATTCATTTGTGTTAATGCTTGCTGGATGTCCATTCTTTCCTACTTCTTGTTTTGTTTATAGTTGTCTCTCATGAATAGCATAGAACTAGATCTTAGACTCTCACTTCTCATTTATTTTCAGTCTTAATATAAACCCTTTTTACTCCGTGTATTTTCTGTTTAGCATGATTTCTCCAAATTTCTGTTAGGTTTGAGCAAATTTTCCTCATTTTTATTCTTTTCCAAGTTGTTACTCCTAAAGTTTGAACACATATATGAATGCTTCTTTTTCTGTCCAACACAAACAAAAATCTTAACATGTTTTTNTTGTTCAATGTTTGAACATTACTCAGAAGTAAATACTTTCACCAAGGAAAGTATTTTACATGTCCTAAAGAGGGAAAATCATTTGTGCAGGGACCTATAAGAAATAAAGTGATAAATGTCATCACTAAGGCAGAAATGAGGTATGGTGAGAGTTGAGGTGAGAGAAGAAGTGATGCTATCTAGATCATGATATGGTTAGGAGAGGCTTTGAAGAAGCATCCAAATAAAATAATACTTTGGGTAGTTGCCAGGGCACTGGAGGGCAGGGAGAAAAGGCATTTAAGCTCATTGTGAGCAAAGGCCTGATGAAGAAAATTGGGACATTATTTGAAATAAAAAGTGTGGAATCTAAATTGCTGAACAGAGAGTAGTGGGAAATAAAATAAGAAAATGACTGGGATGACTCAGAGGGATGGTATGGGGAGAGAGGTGGGAGGGGGTTCAGGATTGGGAACACGTGTACACCCATGGTGGATTCATGCTGAAGTATAGCAAAACCAATACAATATTGTAAAGTAAAAAAATAAAAAATAAAAATAAAAACTGAAAAAAAAAAAAAAGAAAATGAAATGAAGATAAATCCTCAATAGAAAATACTGAAAGGCAGGGCAGGAAGTTTGGAATTAACTTACATGTTGAGATAGAGAGTAATGAAAGGTTTTCAGAGGGAGAAGAATAATAGAGTTTAAACTACATTTTAAGAAGTTTAAAATAGCCTAATTGTGTAGATATTGAAGGAGGACAACTTGAAGGGGATAATCATTTACAACTCATATATAAAATCAAGAGAGCTGGAACAAGAGGTAACAGGAGGTGCAGATGTCAGAGATATCAAGGAGTTAAAATTAGTAGGACTTGGCAACTGATAACGTATGGATGCAGGAGAGGAAGAGGTCAAATGGGAGTATAAGTCTTTGATGCCCAGGTGACTGAGAGGAGAGCAGAATCACTAATGGAAATAGGTACTTCAGGAAAAGAGAGTTTGGGAGGAAGGATGGTGATTCACAGCAAGTTTGAGGTGTCTTTGGGAAAACTAGGTGGAGTAATATGGCGGGTAGTTGAAATGTTAGATGAAGAGAGATCAGAAGTGAGAAATAGAGATAAATATGCCAGAGTTTTGGAAGGGATAGCTGAGACTAGGAGACTATCTCAGCATGACAAGAGATATATTTATAAGTGCTGAAATTTGAGAAGACGCGCCAGGTGACACGCAGCAGCTAGGATGGGTTTTCCGAGGGGGTAGGGTGTGGGATACTGCAGTAATATGTAATGAAACTCCTCACTTTAAAAACGGATGTTATTCCCCTAGTGATCGCTCAGAACTTTTTTAATGGTCCCAAAAATATCGAAGCCCAGGCACCTGGCTCCAGCGAGCCCGCAGGAAGCCCGCGAAGGCGGACGTTCGGCTCACCTTTCCGCCCGGGCGTGTCAGAAGCCTTATAAAAAGTAAGGGACAGCTAAAGACAGAACCTTATGAGGCATCTACAGTTAGGAGTATTGGAGGAATGGAATCCATATAGAAGTTTATTTGGGGACCAATGAGATATTATTGATAATAAAACTTGGTGAATTGGGCCAATTCAATTAGGCAAATGGTTTCAGATTAATTCTGGTAGCAGGATCTTATAACTTCATGACTATCTTTGCTGATATTTTCATTGTTTAAGGTTTCAAAGAACAATACTGAAACTGAAGTTGCTCAGTCGTGTCTGACTCTTTGCGATCCCATGGACTGTAGCTCACCAGGCTCCTCAGTCCATGAAATTTTCCAGGCAAGAGTACTGGAGTGGGGTGCCATTTCCTTCTCCAAAGAACAATAATAGAAGCTAATTGTTTGGATTTAAATACTATCAACAATGCAGAACTTACTGGTGAAGTGCAGATAATAGTAACCTTGAAGGAAAGGGATGCCCTAACCCAATATTCACAGAAAAGAATACTGAGCATAGTTACAGGTTTACTACACTTCAGTGAAAGTAGATTTTTAAAATTCCTGAAAAAAAATTCTTGAAAAATTGTTGTAAAAATTTGTTGAAAAAGAGTCAAACATTTTGGGAGGGGCCATAGATCATGAAGCATAGGCAATTTACAAATGGAAATATTGATACACAATTAAAAATAATCTCAAGTAAAAACAAAACTAAACAAAACCAAACTAAATACTTTTTTTACTGGGAACTTCCCCAAAGTTCATGAAACCAAGAATACCGATGAACCCATTTGTAACAGTATAAATAAGGTTCAGATGCAGGGCGATGAGAAGATGTGAAGAATGTGGGAAACACTAAGGGTACAAAAACATGTGTGTAAAAATAAATTATATAAAAAGTTATGTTGAGAGCAAAAAGACTACTGCTGAGATACACAGTGTAATATTAGCAAGACGGAGATAAACTAGAACTACTTCACTCCTATTTTACTACTTTTTTTTTTTTTTTGANGGCGATGAGAAGATGTGAAGAATGTGGGAAACACTAAGGGTACAAAAACATGTGTGTAAAAATAAATTATATAAAAAGTTATGTTGAGAGCAAAAAGACTACTGCTGAGATACACAGTGTAATATTAGCAAGACGGAGATAAACTAGAACTACTTCACTCCTATTTTACTACTTTTTTTTTTTTTTTTGACTAAGGAGAATAATCTTGATCCTGGAAATTGTAGAATAAATATGCTTAAAGGAAACTCAAAGCCCAAGAGGAAATAAACCACTGAAGACACAGCTGCTCAGACTCTCATGGGTTTCAATTCAGGGAGCAGAAACATTTATAGACACAACAGGAAAATGTCAGATAGTCTTGGAATCTAGGTGAAGTGAAGAGACATCAGAAGGCTGAAGGTGGCATACAACCTATTTTTTTCCCCAGACTTATTTATTTTTAATTGAAGGAAAATTGCATCACAATATTATGTTGGCCTCTGCCATCCATCAACGTGAGTTAGTCATAGGTATACATGACTCAGTTTTTTGAACAGAGATAAAGGTGAATTAGAAATATTTAAAGACTGTTAAATGTATTGATTAATCCTTTTTCAAAGTTGTAGAATAAATTATTAAACAGTCTTATATTTAGACAAGGAACATCTAAGATAATATTTGATTATTAAAAAAACATTTAAAAGTATTTCTTTTGCTTAAATTGTTAAGATCTGATGATTAGCTGTTTATTGAGCTTTAAGCCAACTTTTTCATTCTCCTTTTTCACTTTCTTCAAGAGGCTCTTTAGTTCATCACTTTCTGCCATAAGGGTGGTGTCATCTGCATATCTGAGGTTATTGATATTTCTCCCGGCAATCTTGATTCCAGCTTGTGCTTCATCCAGCTCATTGTTTCTCATGATGTACTGTGCATATAAGTTAAACAAGCAGGGTGACAGAAAGTGAAGAACTAAAGAGCTTCTTGATGAAAGTGAAAGAGGAGAGTGAAAAAGTTGTCTTAAAGCTCAACATCCAGAAAGCTAAGATCATGGCATCCGGTCCCACCACTTCATGCCAATACATGGGGAAACAGTGGAAACAGTGACTGACTTTATTTTAGGGGACTCCAAAATCACTACAGATGGTGATTGCAGCCATGAAATTAAACGATGCTTACTCCTTGGAAGAAAACTTATGACCAACCTAGATAGCATATTAAAAAGCAGAGACATTACTTTGTCAACAAAGGTCCATCTAGTCAAGGCTATGGTTTTTCCAGTGGTCATGTATGGATGTGAGAGTTGGACTATGAAGAAAGCTGAGCACTGAAGAATTGATGGTTTGGAAATGTGGTGTTGGAGAAGACTCTTGAGAGTCCCTTGGACTGCAAGGCGATTCAAGCAGTCCATCCTAAAGGAGATCAGTCCTGGGTGTTCATTGGAAGGACTGATGTTGAAGCTGAAACTCCAATACTGTGCCCACTTGATGCGAAGAACTGATTCATTTGAAAAGATCCTGATGCTGGGAAGGATTGAGAGCAGGAGGAGAAGGGGATGGCAGAGGATGAGATGGTTGGATGGCATCACCAACTCGATGGACATGGGTTTGGGTAAACTCTGGAGTTGGTGATGGACAGGGAGTCCTGGTGTGCTGCGGTTCATGGGGTTGCAAAGAGTCAGACACGACTGAGTGACTGAACTGAACTGAACTGATTGAGTGCTTTATGTGTCAGGAATACTTAACAAACTTAAATATACTTAATTTATTATACAATTACTTAATTTCCCTAAGTTGCCAGGAAGTAGGGACCATGTTTATTCCTGTTATGCAGGTAAAGCAACTGAGGATCATAGGTATCTAGATCATGAGAATTCAGTATATCTTGGTTTCAGCATGACTTTGGACAAAATTTCTTATTTTTTTCTTTGCTAAAATTTTGTGTAAATGTGAACAGAGAGCAATACTTATTTGAAAGTGATTGTCTTTACATTTTTTTTTAAACTATAGAGATAGAAAAATAAAACCAAGCCCAATAAGCAAGTAAACATAAACATATTGAGCTAGTTCTTTGAGCCAGAGTTTTCAAGGGTGACGTGGGGGTGCACTGGATGACTTGTTGCTAAAAACTGCTCCAGATGACTTTAATGAACAACCAGGTTTGGGAAGCAATGAAATAAAAGATGAACAAGGCAAGATTTCAAACATCTTGTCTGTTAGGAATGAGGAAGCCAAATTAATGATTAATTTTATTATTAATAAAGGTGAACTATGAAATTTATAGGATGTTAATTGCATGTTTGAATGTTTGAAAAATCTAGACAACTTTAAAGAAAAATATAAAAATCTCCTATAATCCCACTACTTTAGAAATAACTACTATCTACATTTTGGTACATTTTATTCCAATATTTTTTCAAAATGCTTAAAACAGATAACTATGTTTATAAAAACACATGCACAAACCACACAAGGAGGCCCCTATGCAGTTTTTTTTTTTCACCTTTTGCACCTAATACTGTGTCATGAACATTTCTCATGTAATTGAATTTTATTAATAAAATAACTCAACTTTATTCAGAAGAGCATAACTTGCTTAATCGGTTTCCCCCTTCCCACCAATTAGGTTGTTTTTAATCATTTACTGTTATAAGCAGCTGTATGATGAAATTCCTTGTTTATAAAATTTTGACCATTTTTGTCTAGTTATATCCTCAGAATAGGTCTCTAGAATGTAGTTACCTAGTCAAGGGATATGGATGTTTCCAGATTGGTAAAAAACTTCAGTGAAAAGTTATTTTAACTTACATTTCTG
This sequence comes from Oreotragus oreotragus, assembly GCA_006410675.1. NCBI lineage: Eukaryota > Metazoa > Chordata > Mammalia > Artiodactyla > Bovidae > Oreotragus > Oreotragus oreotragus. The sequence goes on along the minus strand of SJYX01019058.1, from coordinate 238,463 downwards.
CAAAGCAGTGTATATTACCTTACTCTTATTAAGTAGGAATATTATATGTGAAAGAGCCTTAAGCAGTATAAGTAGAACAAAATTAGTCTAATTTTGATCTCTTAATGAGATTTATAAGATTACTGTGGTCAAATATTATATTGTGTATAACTTTCTTGGCTATTTGTAATAATGATGTAAAAACTTTTTGTGATGACTACCTGCAGTGATGGTTTAGTTGCTGTCATGTCTAACTCTTTTGCAACCCCAGAGACTATAGCCCACCAGGTTCCTCTGTCTGTGGGATATCCCAGGGAAGAATACTGGAGTGGGTTGCCATTTCCTTCTTCAGGGGATCATCTTGACCCAGGGATTGAACCCACATCTCTCACGTTGCAGGCTGATTCTTCCCACCAGGGAAGCCGTGATGTCCACCTATTTTTTGGTAAAGTGAAAGTGAAAGTCCCTCAGTCTTGTCGGACTCTGCAATCCCATGGATAGTCCATGGAATTTTCAGGCCAGAGTACTGGAGTGAATAGCCATTCCCTTCTCCAGGACATCTTCCCAACCCAGGGATTGAACCTAGGTGTCCCACATTGCAGGCAGACTCTTTACCAACTAAGCCCCCAGGGAAGCCCAGGAATACTTCTCCAGTGGATCTTCCTGACCCAGGAATCAAAGTGGAGTCTCCTGCACTGGAAGCGGATTCTTTACCAGCTGAGCTACTAGGGAAGTCCTTTTTTTTTTTTTTTTGTAAAGCCTATTAATTTTTTAACTAACAATTTGACAGAGTTTTCTGGGAGAAGGAAAAGGCAACCCAACCCAATATTCTTGCCTGGAGAATCCTATGGACAGAGGAGCTTAGCAGGGTACAGTCTATAGCATCACAAAGAGTCTGAAGTGACTGAACACACACACACACACACACACACACACACACACACACACACGGGTTCTTTGAATTAAGAATAGCAGCCTTTTGTTTGCCATCTCTTGCCTCTCCTGCATTGGCAGGCAGATTCTTTACCACTGGCACCACCTGGGCAGCCCCCTTTGTTTGCCATACTTGGTTGTAAATAATGTCACCTAGTTTCCTTTAACTTTATGCAGGATGCTTGGGGCTGGTGTATGGGAATGATCTGCAGGGATGATGTGGGGTGGGAGGTGGGAGGGGGGTTCATGTTTGGGAGTTCGTGTAAAAAAATAAATAAATACAAAAAAAATTTATGTTGTTTTTAGAAGTACTGAAAGTTATTTTTCCTGTGTGCTGTGCTGCCCAACTGTTTGTGACCCTATGCACTAGCCTGCCAGGCTCCTCTGTCCATGGGATTCTCCAGGCAAGAATACTGGAGCGTGTTGTCATGCCCCACTCCTAGGGATCTTTCTGAGCCAGGGATGAACCCTTGGCCCTATGTCTCCTTCACTGGCAGGCGGGTGCTTTATCACTAGTGCCAGCTGGGAAGCTCCCCGCCTTTTTTTTTGCTTTTATATTTTTAATATCTTTTACTTTTTGAGATACAGTAATTATTCATCTATATTTTCTTCTAGTTTTCTAAAAGAGTTTTTTAAACACTCTTAAATCCACCTGAATTGATTTTGACTTATAGTAAATGCTGAGGGTCTAATTATTTCCCCCCAAATTCTAACTAAATTTGAAATTTAATCAAATAATTCTTTCTTATTGGTTTACTTTTTTATTTGCTAATTTTATCATTTACATTTAAAAATTATACACTAGAGTCTGGTTCCAGTTTATCTGTGTCTTTAGTTATAGATGTTGGTACTAATACTATGTACCACCAATGAAATAAATTAACATTTTATTGGGCAAGTTTTCCTTCATTGCTTTTCTCTAAAATGTCTTGATTAGTAGCAGTACCTTACTTTTCCCATTGAATTTTGCGATTATTTTGTTAAATTCTGATAGAAACTAAGTGTGAAATTCAGCTGGTTCCTTATGCTTCATCACTCTCTATCAAACCAGAATTACCAACCAACGAACCAGCCAACCAAACAAACAGCCAGAGAAGCAAATAAGAACTCACATACACTGGTAGAATTTTAAAAGTCACTCCTAATAATAATGGTCATGATCCAGAGATAATCAGAGATTGATACTGTTGTATATGGTTTACATCGGCATGATATGCTATACCTCATATAAAGCTGGAATTGTTTGTTACACATTTCATAATCTTTTTTCTCTTAATATATCATGAAATGATGATATACCACATCATTAGTCTTCTAAATTCTTTTAATGGATACTTATTATTCCATTATATATATACACACACACACATATATGCAAGTATATTTCAAACCTGTATATGTGCACTGTATTTATTCAGCTAGTCCCTACTTTTGGACATTGAACTGGATTCCACTTTTCACTAAATACTCTAAGAAATGGTTTTGCTCTCTTATGAATGTCTTAAGAATACATCTTGTATGCATCTCTTATTTTTCTTTAGTATTTGTATGTTTCCTTGTTAATAATATTCTTGGTCAAATGGTAAAACAGTTTCTGAGTTTTCTTTTACTGATTGTGGAATTATCCTATTTTAACAATTTCACGGTGCCACCAGAAGTGAATAAGAATGCCTCCTTAGAGATTTTGATTGAAATTGCATTAAACTTAAAATAAATTTGAAAATATGTGACAACATTTTTTTGTCTTCAGACTTTACCTCAAGAAACGGTGTGTCTCTCTAGACATATATATTATATCACTTAGTAAAATTTCATTATATATATCCTGCACAGTTCCTTAGTAGGTATAAAACATAAAGATTTCTTCATATAAATTCTTCACATTTCCTAAATAAAATTATTTTTAGGCTTTAACTGTTTTTCTTTTTTTAATGTAGCTATCAGGAATGGATTACTTTGACATTACATCATGCATGCTTGGTCATGTCTCACTTTTTTACATTACAATTTCTGACTGTTGTTTTTCAGAAAACTTTTGATTTTTGTATATTCACTGTATATTTGAATACTGAGTTTTCAATTTAATTGCTGTTAATTTTAGAGACACTGATGTGAGGACCAGAGAGTTTATCAGGGAGCCCAGTTGGTAAAGAATCTGCCTGCAATGCGGGAGACCCTGGTTAGATTCCTGGAAGATATAGTCCACGGGGTCACAATGAGCAGAACACGACTAAGTGACTTTCCCTTCACTTCAAGTGAAAGGTGAGGCAGGACACTACCTTCGCATTAATAGAAAAGTTGATTTATTAAACTATTGAGGTTGTTGTTTTGGGCTTCCCTGGTGGCTCAGAGGTTAACGTGTCTGCCTCTAATATGGGAGACCTGGGTTCGATCCCTGGGTTGGGAAAATCCCCTGGAGAAGGAAATGGCAACCCACTCCAGTATTCTTGCCTGGAGAATCCCACGGATGGAGGAGCCTGGTGGGCTACAGTCCATGGGGTCACAAAAAGTCGGACACGACTGAGTGACTTAACTAACTACAAATCATAAGGTTGGTCTAATGTTGGAACTGGTATCGAGCCTAATTTTCTATAAATTCCAATGATAATGCTTTTTATACCACCCGTATCACTTCCCAAATATATCTGTAGAAATTCAATGCGCCAAACAGGGGAGATTACATACAGCATTAAACGCTTTGTACAGGTCAGTGTTCTATTCAACTCTCAGCACCAAATTTTAAGATTGACATGGACTGGTAAAGAATCTGCCTGCAGTGCTGGGGAACTGGGTTTGATCCCTAGGTTGGGAAGATCCCCTGGAGAAGGGAAAGGCTCTCCCATTCCAGTATTCTGGCCTGGAGAATTCCATGGACTATACAGACCATGGGGTTGCAAAGAGTTGGACATGACTGAGCAACATTCACTTTCACTTTCCAGAATGAGACTGTGATACTGTGAATGATTGAAATCAAGAAAATGAAGGTATACAGCTTCAGTGACTAGAGTCAAGATGATTGGGAAGAAGTTAAAGGAAACTGGATTCTGGCACATACGTCAGAACACAGCACAGAGAGTTTTTCTTAAATGGAATAGGGTATTTTGAGAGATATTAATCCGCTTGATTTTGGAAGTGCTCAAGGAGAAGCTGGATGAGCATCTCTTGAGCATGTTGTAATGGGGATGGGAATGTGGACCAAGAAATCCCTAAGTTTTCTCCTGGTCCTGTGATTATTTCTGAATTTACCTTTGAAAAACCCTAATTCTTATGTTAGCCATGGGATTTGGATGTAGTTATCATTAGTACTTATGTGGTGAATTAAAAAGCACAAAATTTCCAAACCTCGTTTTATTTAGTAATCTTATCCTTGTTTTCCGGCTTTACAACAAATTCTGACAGATCTCTAAATAGAATTCAGTTAAAGTTCTACTTTTTTATTCATTTGTCTATCTTTTCCTGTTTGTTCTAATGAATAGTGACAAAATAAAATAAGAATACACAACAAACACGAAATAAGCCCCTGAATAATCAAAGGGTGTGACCATGTCTTCAATAAAAAAATCTGTTAGCTGGGCAGGCAGTCATTAGGTTTCTACCTCCTTTTCAGCTTGATGATCTTTATTCACTCACTTATTCATTCATGATTTTTTTTGTGCTTCAACTAGTGTTGAGGGGCTATGAGAGATGCAACAGTGTCTTTGCCTTAAGAAATGCTGGTTGGAAGGGAAGAGATGATGTTATGGCAGTGGGGTGGGGAGAAAGTAACAGAGGCTTAGAATATGAGGTACTCTGAAAAATGGTTCTTCTCAACACTGTTAAAGTGATAACAAATGCTTTTGAAATGGCATTACATTCTTTCCTTTCCCACTTCTACTTCTAATAGCTTGGGGACGAGGATAAGAGACTGTAGGATTGGGTAAAAAAATGTGATTAAATGAAGAAAGTTTGGGTTAGCAAATGTGATTGAATGGAAAAAGTTTGGGTTAGAAAATGTGACTGAATGAAGAACTCCAAAGATTCTTCTCTTTGCTCCATTTCAAACTTTTATTAAGAGTGAAAAACAGAGGGAGTTCTGAACAAGGGTGAAGATTGTGGTTTTGATATTTTTTAGAATTTATTGTGATGTTATGAGCAGAGACTCTGCTATTTTCCACTATTTAACTATTGCTTAACTTTCCTTGATCTTAGGTTTTTCACCTATAAAATGGAGATGGTAACATATACTTTTGAAAATATTCATAGGACTGTTTGGACAAATGAGATAATGAATATAAATGTTTTATCTTTATTTTTTAAGCCTAAATGGTATACAAGAATAGGTGCTGTTATTGTTATTTTATCTGTTAAAAATTTAAGTATGGTTAATTAACAATGTTGTGTTAGTTTCAAGTATATAGCAAAGTGATTCAATTATATACATATATATGTTGTACATATAAAGTTATATATATATACAGATGCATGTATATGTGTATATATATTCTTTTTCATATTCTTTTCCATTATAGGTTATTACAAGGTATGAAGTATAGTTCCCTGTGCTATACAATAAGTTTTTGTTGTTTACTTTTTATATAGTAATATGTATATATTAATCCCCAGAGTTATTATTTTTTCCAGTAAAAAAAAATTGAAGCATAGTTGATTTGCAAAGTTGTGTTAATTTCTGCTGTACAGCAAAGAGATTTAGTTCTACATACATGTATACATTAAAAAAATATTATTTTCTATCATGGTTTATCTCAGGATATTGAATACAGTACTTTGTGCTATATAGTAAGACCTTGTTGCTTATCCACTCTATATGTAATAGTTTTCATCTACTAACCCCAAACTCTCAAAACTATATAATCAAAAAGATAAAAAAATAAAAAGAAACATGCACCCCATGTTCATTGTTGTTTAGTCAATGTCATTCTGACTCTTTTGTGACCCATGGACTGTAGCCTACCAGGCACCTCTGTCCATGAGATTTCCCAGGCAAGAATACTGGAGTGGGTTGCCGTTTCCTTCTCCAGGGGATCTTCTTGACCTAGGAACTGAACAAGTGTCTCCTGCATTGGCAGGTGGCTTTTCTGAGCCACCAGAAAAGCCCATATTCAGAGCAGCACTATTCACAATAGCTAAGACGTGGAAGCAAACTAAATGTCCATTGACAGGTGAATGGATAAAGAAATGTGGCATATACAGACACCTAGCCATAAGAAGGGGTGAAATAATGCCATTTGCAGCAACATGGATATACCTAGAGATTACCACACTAAGTGAAGTAAGTCAGAAAGAGAAAGACAATACCATATGGTACCACTTATTCACAGAATCTAAAATATAACACAAATGAACCCATCTACAAAACAGAAATAGGCTTACAATATAGAAAACAGACTTGTGGTTGCCAAGAGGGGTGGGGGTAGAGAAGAGATGGACTCGGAGTTTGGTGTTATTATTATTTTTAATTGCAGAATTCTTGTGCTTGAATGTCTTTATATCTGGATTTGGTAGCATAGATTGATTTTGAGTAGCTGTTATGTCTCCTTTTAACATATTGTATCACTCCATGTCAATTATTGATGCAGTTACACACTGAAAACTTCATGCTTAAGACAGAAGCTAGAGGTTCAGAAAATTACCTGTCTCTATGTCTAAAATGGTTTGAGTGAATTTCACTCAGTCACTGGGGTTTTACGTAAAAAACTGTAAGTATGGATCTCATTCAAATTATTCCTATGGTGTTTTAGGAAAGTTGACTGCCGGGAGCCAGCGTGAGGAATCCCGCCCATGGCAAAGGTCATGAGAAAGGAAGCCCGACAAAACGCAAAGGCGTGATCCAGCTTCAGGGGCTCCCCCTGAGTTTTCCTGAACACCTACCCCCAAAACCAGAGTCTGCTGACATTCTCTGGAAAAAAGTTAATTCAGGGCTTCAGTCTCCTGCATCAGCTCAAACCCCTTTGATGGCTCTCTAACTTGCCTGACAGTTTCCCCTGGACTTTTTACAATTTGTGAATTGTTTACAGCCCCCCCCGCCCAACCACAAGAGGCACAAAGCTTAACGCATCTTAAAGATACAGAGCCTTTTCTAAAGAGCTAAAATTATATTGGTGATGGGTTTCACTGTTGAGTCAATGATTGCTGCCAGGCCTCCATATCCTTTATCTTTTACACCTGGGAGGATATCAATCAATATAATCAAGATGCAGAAGTAGGAATATAGTAGTTTTGATGTTAGCAACACTAAACTTTTGAGTTAATTACTTTTCTTTGTTATAAATCACTGTACTTTTTATTGTTATAAATTGTATCTTTGCTATGTAAGAATGTAACTTTATTTAGTGCTTTCTGAGAGTGGCACCAGACTTTGGGAAGAACAACATAAATAAGTCTTCTGATTGACAAATCCTTATCAGAAAAGGGCTGTAAAATGTTAATTGGCCTTCTGGCCAGAAGATGATATAAATCACCTAAGGCTTGTGTATACAACTAAGTATGCAGAGAGAAACCCTGGTCTCGATAAGGGTAAGGGCTGATGATGCTGCATAATTTTATATTATCCATTGATGTCTATGTACAAAAAAAGGCATAAAAGGCCTTTCTGGACAATAGGGGATGGGCCAGTCACTGGACTGGTTTCCTCCGTGTCTCCTCTTTACTCTATTTTCTGGCTGAATTCCCATCTGGGGCGTGGAGGCTCGCCATGTCTACTTACTTGCCCTGGCTTCTAAGATCCACGAGAGAGGGAGCCCAAGGTGGGGCACACCCCCGCTATTCAAGAGGACGCCGGTGGCCTAACATAGATGGTGCAAGTTCCTTGTCTGGAGCTTTATTGGCTTTCCACGAAAACCAAGTTATTCAGCCTCTTTTCTCCACTAAAATTTCCTACTACACTATTTCTTCTTAATCTAATCTTATATTTCTAAATAAATAAGTTCTTCCTCGCCTATGCCGTTCACCCTTAGAATTACCCTGGATCCACCAGGGCTGGACCCCGGCAGCTGACACATCACAGGGCTCCTGGAGAGGAAACTTCTTGAGTTTCCCAGAATGACACCACTGCCATTGCAATAAGCTGAATAAATTAAAATATTATTATCTTATTTTTAGAGAAACTAGGTAGTTTCTGTAGATTAGGAAGTGGAAGCTCTGCTTTGGTTCGAGCCTGAACTACACTGTATTGTTTAGACTCTTGTTAGACTGAGTCACCTAGTCTCTGGCTTGTTTCAATCACAGTTTTCTAAAGAAGCAGCTTTTCCTTTTCACCATCTAGTAATGTTGAGGAAGTTCGTGGGGATCCTTGTCAGTAGACGGCTTGGCAGAGTAGCATTATCACTCCACAGCACACTGGAAAAACCATCCCTGATTATCAAAAAGTAGTTTCCTTTACAAGGCATCAAAATTATTATACCTCATCACACAGTCTCCTTTGTGGGTGGGCTATTGTGTTTGGCAAAGAAATGTGGCATAGCACTTTTGTTTTAAGAAACCTTTCCCTCTCTGGAAGAAACATGTAATCTTAGCATAGCACTGTGGAAAACTGTGCAGAGGCTTTATACTGAATATACTGGCACAGGACGTCTTTGCTTAGGAGATTCCTAGATCTCCACGTACCATCTTTATGTGAACATCTTGGGATGGTCATGACAAATTGGGAGTTCTTTCCATAGCTATCTTAACCATGAAGTGCAGTGAAACAATGGTTCACTATGCTTTTGTTAGTCATTATTACTTTAAGGTGTCCTTAGAATTCTAAACAACACAATGATCCAAATACATGTTAAGGTCTAACTTCTGTTGAGATCCAGGCTGGTTTGCACTTGTTTTCAAGCTCTCATTTGTACAGAAGGAATGAATAGGAGAGAGATGTCCACGGCAGGACTGGGCTTCTTGGACAAGTGACCTGGGAAGTCAGACGTGGCGGCACCACTTTCAGAGGGGCCCAAAGCTTCATGTGAATGCTTTTAAACCTCTGCTGTTACCACCTTGAATTGAATAAGGGTCCCCACATGTTCATTTTGTATTGGGCCTCACAAATTATGTGGCAGATCCTGCTTTGAGGTCATTAACTGTCATATTAACTGTTAGAAAATATCAGATATTGGGAAAAAGGTGAATGAGATGAGGAGGAGCATCCAGTGAGAGCAAGTATGTGCTAAAGAAATAACTAGAGAGACTTCTCTGGTGGTCCAGTGGTTAAGAACCTGCCTGCCAATGCAGGGGACACAGGCTTGATCCCTGACCTGCAAGGATCCCACATGCCAAGGAGTAACTAAGCCTGTGTGCCACAACCACTGAGCCTAAGCTCTATAGTCAAGAGCCTAAACGCTAAGCCCATGTGCTGCAACTAGAGAGAGTCCGAAGGTAGCAGCGAAGACCCAGCACAGCCAAAGACAGAATTAATGAATTAAAAAAGAGATGTAACTAGGATGTATGTGTATTTATCTCACTGTTTTAATAGTGGTCTTTGCATTAACTCCTGGAGAAGGAGATGGAAACCCACTCCAGTATTCTTGCCCAGAAAATCCCATGGACGGAGGAGCCTGGTGTCCATGGGGTCGCAAAAAATCGGACACGACTGAGCGACTTCACTTTCACTTGTACTGACTAGATTTCTGTTTTATACAAAGAACTTTCTGCCTCCTACATTCCTATGTTTACAAGTCTAGAAAAAATTCCTTGGGAGTGGAACAAAATAGGGAGTGGATCTGGGGAAATGTAGAGCTCTTGATTATTTTGCGTCATGAGCAGCTTTGGCTGGCAAATCTGGCTCTGTTGCTCAAATTCCAGTGTCAGGACTTTATATGGCTCATTACCAAATGGAGTCAGTCCTAGGCAGGTGCTCGTTCTTGTGATTACTGCCATTGTCTAACTTTTGAGAAGCTCACCTCCTTCATCCATGTTCAAATGTCACCCTCTCCTTGAGGCCCTTTCTGACCATTTTACTACAAATTGCAACCCATCCCATCCCACTTCTTACACTCCTGAAAGTGAAATTGCAAATCGCTCATTTGTGTCCAACTCTTTGCGACCCCATGGGCTATACACTTCATGGCATTCTCCAGGCCAGAACACTGGAGTGGTCAGCCTTTCCCTTCTACAGGGTATCTTTCTGACCCAGGAATAGAACCAGGCTCTCCTGCATTGCAGGCAGACTCTTTACCAACTCAGCTTTTAGGGAAGCCCCTCTGACACTCCTAACTCCTCTTATTTCACTTCTTTTCATTTAAAAGCACGAGACTTAAATAAATATTGCATGTTGTTGCGTGTTTCCCAGGTGGCTCAGTGGAAAAGAATCCCACCTGCCAGTGCAAGAGCCACAAGAGGTGTGGGTTTGATAAATGGTTTGGGAAGACCTCCTGGAAGAGAAAATAGTCATGCTGAGATAATCCCACAGATAGACGAGCCTGGTGGGCTCCAGTTCATGGGGTTGCAGAGCCAGACATGGCTAAGAGACTGAGTACATAGATTGTTGAAGTGAAAATGAATGAGGTTTGGCACTTAGTAAGTGCTCAATAACCTTTACTTGAAAAAAGGAATGAGAATGAGTGGATAATGTGCATTTCTAACAGCTAAAAGTTAAACCTGGATGAAAGTAAAAATGTCAGTTTATTCTTACCCGTTGTCTCCTCAGCTGGGTTTGTTCTCTATATATTGATTCTAGTTCTCAGGATTTTTTTGAGCTCACTAACCATCACCCCCACCCCGGCCCCAAAGTACTACTTTTGTGCTCTTCTATGATCTCCTGCAGTTTAAGATTTATGAGTTTTCCAGCCTGAGTATCCCCTGTTATTTAGTAACAATATTTTCCTGATGCCACCATGGGAATGGAAATAAGAAAACGTGTTGCTTGGGAAGGAGGGTATGAACAGTATGTAGGATATTACTGATTATCAGAAGATATTTCCATTTTTGTGGGAAATTCCCCTTTGGCCATTTCATCATTCTTTGATGTGTACCATGTCTACTTTCAGAGAGGAACTCTGTAGACATAACTCAGTCCTTCAGGTCATTCTTTCAGAGAACACTGGAGACATTGGTAGCCTCAGGTCTGATAATATTTAAAGTGCATTTCTATTTGCTAGCCTACTTTAACAGTTCTTTTGTATAAAAATCAGCTATTTGTTAAAATACTGTGTACTAACTTAAGCCTCAAGAGACTTTTTAATCAATATAATATTTATAGTTTGAGATATTCTGTTTTCCACTTATAATTGAAAACTTAAACTCTTTGGCTAAGAGATACTAAGAGATTAATTAACTTATTAATTTAGTAAGTTAAGAGTTGGCACAGATGTACCTCATTTTATTGTGCTTCACTTTTATTTCACTAGATATATAGTATTTATTTTCATAGATACTGCTTTTTTTAAACAGTTTGAAAGTTTGTGACAACTCTGCACAGAGTAAGTCTATTGGCACCATTTTTTTTTTTTAAACAGCATTTGATCACTTTTACATTTTGGTAATTCTTGCCATATTTCAATGGCAACTGACTCCAGTATTCTTGCCTGGAAAATTCCATGGATGGAGGAGCCTGGTAGGCTACAGTTCATGGAATCGCGAAGAGTCAGACACAACTAAGCAACTTCACTGGTTGCCATAATTCAAACTTTTTCATTATTATATTTGTTATGGTGATATATGATCAGCGATCTTTGTTCTTGTTTTTTTTTCCTCTGTGAGCAGTTTTTTTTTTTTTTTTTAATTGAGGTATAGTGACTTGAGGGCTGCCCTGGTGGCTCAGTAGTAAAGAATTCTGCCTGATAATGCAGGAGACACAGGAGATGCCTGTGTCTGGGAAGATATCCTGGAGAAGGAAATGGCAACCCACTCCAATGTTCTTGCCTGGGAAATCCCATGGACAGAGAAGCCTGGTGGGCTAGGTCAATGGGTCACAAAAGAGGTGGATACGGATTAATGACTAAGGAACAACAACATAGTTAGCCTACAATATTATATTAGTTTCAGGTGTACAACCTAGCAATTCAATATTTTTTTAGATTGTACACCTTGCAAAGGTATATAAAATATTGACTATGTTCCTTGTGCTGTACATTATGTCCTTATAACATTTATTTTATAACTAATAGTTTGTACCTTTAATCCTCTTTACTTACTTTGCCCCTACCTCACCCCTTTCCCTATTCTGGCAACCACTAGTTTTTCCTCTGTATCTGTGAATCTGCTTCTGCTTTGTTATAATTGTTCATTTCCTTTATTTTTTTAGGTTTCACATACAAGTGAAAACATACACTCTTTGTCTTTGTAATCAGTGATCTTTATGCTACTACTGCAAAAAGATTACAACTCTCAGAAGACTCAGATGATGGTTAGCAGTTTTTAGCAGTAAAGTATTTCTTAAATTGTGGGCTTCCCAGCTGGCGCTTAGTGGTAAAGAACCTGCCTCCCAATGCAGGAAGTTTAAGAGATGTGGCTTCGATCCTTGGGTCAGGAAGATCTCCTAGAGGAGGGGATGTCAATCCACTCCATTATTCTTGCCTGGAGAAGCCCGTGGACAGAGGAGCCTGGGGTTCATAGGGTAGAAGAGAGTAGGACATGATGGAAGAAACTTAAGCACTCATGCTTGTGTGTTATTTTTTAGACATAGTAATATTGCATTATACTACATAGTTGAAACATAAATTTTGTCTGCACTGAGAACTGAAAAATTCATGTGACTCACTTTATTGTGATATTTGCTTTATCAAAGTGATCTAGAACCAAATCTGCAGTATCTCTGAGGTATGTCTGTACCTGGATAAGGTAACAAAGGAGAAACATGAGAGTAAGTATACAAAATAGAACCCATACTTGGTATATCCAAATGAATTGCACGTTCAGTTGCTCAGTTGTGTCAGATTATTTGTGATCCCCCCGGATTTCAGCCCTCCAGGTGCCTCTGTCCATGAAATTTTCCAGAAAAAATACTGGACTGGGTTGCTCTTTCCTTCTCCAACCAAATGAAGTACACTATTTAAACAATTGTTTCTGTGTACTTTCATAATTTTTTCTTTTATTCCCTTTTAGTCTTTCAGAAGCCTTCTGAATAATCTAAATTTCAATTTACTGGTGTGAGAAGTAAAGGCACCATCACAGTAATTTAGTTTTCAATTTGAGAGTCTAATGTCACATTCCATCTACTTGCTGGGTTTAATCTGTTTCTTTTCAAAAAGGAACAAGAAGACTGGTGCTTGGTTCTACCAAATATCAGGCATATATATTTATTTTTTAAATTTCTTATAGTAGAAATAATGACTTTTTGGACCCTCAAAGTCATGTGGAATAATATTGCAGTGAAGATTATTTCATTTCTCAGCTAGGAATTAGAGGAATAAATTTTAGTATGAAAATCAGATAGATCTTAGAATGTTGAAAGTTTTGTTTTCTAATAAAGTGAAGTCTCTGAATCACTGTGTTTGGTTACGTTGGGCAACTGTCTTTTGATTTTGTTCTTAAAAGTATAAAATTTTGTTCTTAAAATATACAACATATTTCAGTGTAGGGGAATAGATGAAAACAGTTAAAATGAGATTACTGTCTCTGAGTTTTAGTCTAGGTCTGAGAGTCTGAAGATTTTAAGTGCTTCTAAAAGCGACACAATCCCTGAAAACGCTCTGGACACTGTGTGTTTTCATTTCCCTAGGGGGAAGGGGAATAGTTGAGGTGGCTTCCTGGGTAAGGCAAGGGTGGAGAGAGCTGGCATTTCCCAGGGCGTCCAGGAGGGAGATGAGTGGATGTGTTGTTTCCATGGACACATTAGTGCTCCATTTTTTCATCTTCAGAGGTGACCTATGTGACTGGACTTAGTCCAGTGAGATATAGACTAGGAGAAATTTGTCCCCATAAACTTTTCTCAATTTTTTCTCTACAATTTTATATATACAAAATATACTCATTTTGTAATTTTACTTCCTAGATATGCTTATTCTTTCTAATGGGATGTGGGTAAGCTAATGAAATAATCCCAAAACTAGTTGTTATTATTATTATTTTTTAATCATCATAAAAGTACACACCAGTATATTCAGGAACCTATTTACTCTCTGGTCTGCTGGTAAGATATTTAAAGCATTATGACTTTTGTCCTAGTTTTATCTGAAGTTGGAACCCTCAGTGAAAATTCCTAGTTTTCCTGAGTGCCGTCTTACCCTTAGAACATGTGCTGCTTCAGTATGCGTTATAAAGTGCAGCATGCGTAATAAGGGCTGAAGTAAGGGTAGGCTGCGATTCAAAAAGGAAAATGTGGAAGAAGGAGCTACGGGTGGATTTCATCAGATATGTGATTTAATTTAGTTAATTAGGAGATAGAAGGGTCAGGAAAAGCAGAGCTTGTGCCCACACAACTCACACAGTCTGATAAAGTAACCTTTAGACAACAGCTGTAATGTAAAAGGCCCACGCCAAAAACAACAGAGCAGGGCCCAGTTCCTGTCCCTTAAAGCAAGACAGCTGAAACAGTGGCTGAGTTTAACAACAAGAAGAACAAAGCAAAACAGACAATAATCCAAACCAAGTTTTTCTGAAGAAAGGAAAATGAACTAATTAGGAGTTGGACATTTCGAGAGCACTGCCTTATGGAAAAGTGCCAACTTTATCTGTGGACTGTTGGTTCCTAAACCATTGGCTGAGAAAATATTTCAAGTTACTGAATGCTTTCTGGGGGGAACTGAAACTTTGTATGTGTTTAATAAAAGTTCTAAATTGGGCTTAGCATAATAATAATTTATGCTATGAGAATTTGAAGAGCAAAGAATAATATCTATTCACTCTAATTTTGCATCAGTTTTCTTTTCACAGGACAGTAAAGAGTTATTTTTATAGATAGCAATGTCCAAATATATTTAAATTAATAAACCCACATCTGTGATATTATGCATCAGTTTTTAAACAGTACTCTTGACAACTAATTTCAGTGTCAGAAAATGCTGAAAAAATGGAATGTTGATTTCTAAAAAGTGTTTTTTCTTAAAAAAAATTATATGATAAGTTGTAGCCAGTGATAAATGATTGTGCCACAGATTTCCAGGTGACTGCCAAATAGAGGACTTTGTAAAATTGAAAAAAAGCTGGATCACTTAAGGAAAGTAATTCATTTCATACTTTGACTCTTTCCCAGAACAAACATAAAAAATGCACTATTCTCCTTCCTGGTATTAACAAAATATTTTCCAAATCCATTGCATTGCATGCATTACATTCCTTTATCAGGATCTTATTCAGTTTGTGACTCTGCTGGAAACTGATATCTTAGAATTAATCTGATACGTGCTTTTACCTACTTTTCTCTTGTTTAATCCTTAGCTAAAATACCACGACATTCATTTTAATTCTGTAAGGCTTTGTGGAACACACTACCACAACTACAAATAAAAAGCTTCAAGTTGTTTTCTTAATTTCTTTTTTCTTCTCCTTTTAAAAGATTTTCACTTTTTGGTGAGTTAATTGTTTTAAAATGTTTCCAAGTTGAAGATCAGTTTCTTGATCTAGTATTTGTCAAATATAAATGTAAGGAAAATCTGTGTTTTTCAGGTACATGATAGTGTAACCAAACTGCCTTAAAAGCTTCTGACTGCTATTTAAAACATAGGTACAGTTTTTGTGAAAATCAAGAACATTTGCTCTCTACTTAGGTTCAGAAGCCCAAGAGTTACAGAGGGTCACCAGGGTTAAGAGAGCGGCAGAGACTTGCCCGTGAAAGGTGACAGTTCTGTTTTTTCCCTAACGGGGCTCAGCAGCAGGGGCGGCAAGCAACGTGTCTGTCGTCCCTGTAAGCAAGCACCTCCGTGAGTTATAACTAGGCAGACTTACTGTGATGGCCTGGAGTCTCTCCTTCACCAGCTCAGCTTCTTCCATTCTAGAAGTCGGGGACAGGCAGCCAGTGAGGGAAGTCCAAAGCTACCATAAAGCAGGAGCCTCCCTGGGGACAGGAGTGGAGGTGACAGAAGAGAGGCCAGGAGAGACCCACTCCTGCACCGGAGGAGAAAAGCAGAAATCCCCGACTCGGCAGGAGCGTCTCTGAGCAGATGTACAGATCAGCCCAGACAGACACATGTAATGAGGGTGTGCCGGGGAGGCAGACGCTGAGGCTGCTGGCACAGGCTGACTGACAAGTTTGAACGGCAGCGGCACAAGCCCTTTTCCTTCAGGAGCTGCCAGCTCTTTGTTGCAATGTGCACAGTGAGCAAGGCACATTTTCTTATTAACTGTTCCTTACCCAATTCATTCTTCTCTAGGTTTAGCACCAGGAGCCCATGTTCTGTGTTTCATCAGCCTCTGCTCTAGCCACACACAACCAGACCTCTGTGTGTGTTTGTACAAAGTTGTTGATCCCTACTGTCTACCAGACAGAGCCCTACCTTGACTGGCTCAAGTCACTTGCTTGCTTTTCTTCCTTCGATTGCTTTCAGATAATAATACAAAATTCTGGAGCAACTTTAGAATTTAATCTAGTGGTAAATTTACATCAGGCTGTCCTCACCTCTTCCTTCTCCTCCTACTCCAGTAGTTTATTTCAAAATTTGGAATCTTTAGGTCATGGAGAAATTAAAGACAGTGATGCGACTCTGTTAAGAACTTGGTCCATCAGCTGTGTTCAGTGTGGTTTAAATGTCAAGATCACTCTCTGTTATTTCTGTCTTGGACTTCTATGGGATGCATTTCTTTCTTGCACCTTGTTCAGTAATGACACTCAGAAAGGTAGCCATTTTGACCTCACCAGTTATGCAGGAGAAAGGAGTGTGGAGACTTTGA
Source organism: Oreotragus oreotragus (assembly GCA_006410675.1). Classification (NCBI taxonomy): domain Eukaryota; kingdom Metazoa; phylum Chordata; class Mammalia; order Artiodactyla; family Bovidae; genus Oreotragus; species Oreotragus oreotragus. The sequence continues at coordinate 221,810 of SJYX01019058.1, read as the reverse complement.
AAGTGTGATGAGACATTCTGTAACTCATGTAGTCTGACACCATGTGAGAGCTCTCTGGCCCTTTGGAAAAAGGAAGTCAAGCCCAGTGAAACTCTTAGCTCAAAGCAATCTTGGAAGCTTTATGATTGACTTTGTCTGCTTTCTTTCCCCTACCCTTTTTAAAATTAAAATTTAATGCAATAAATCCTAATTACCATCTACCTCATTTTATATGTGCAGATGCTATCAAGCACTTTCATATCAACATTCAGCTAAAGAAGTTAAAAGGACAACCCAAACATCAAACAAATGGTTTACTTTCCTTTGCCTTATCAATATCAGTAATAATAATGGCTAATATTTGTTGAGTACCCTTCATAGTCAAATGCTTTACATTAGATTTATCTTACAAGAGGCTGGAAGATTTTAGCCCTATTTTAAAAATGAGGGAGCTGAGGATCAGAGTGGTCATTTGCCATACAGATAATAAGCAGCAAAGCCAGGATTGGAACCTAGATTTTCTAACAGTCATTCATCAGGTGTGGCCAAGAAATAGGCTGAAGATTATATCCACCTTTGTGATAAAGAGTTGGGCCCCCAGCCTCCTCCTCCATCTAGCTTCCAGAACACTTAGACCTGGGCTTAAACCCCTTAGTTGGAACCCGGTAGGGATCTCCTTAAAGCCATCCCACCATAGAACCCTGTTTCTAGAATCTGGAATTATATTTGAGAATAGTTTGTCCTTACTCATCCATCTTCAAGAGACATTTAGGGAGACTAAAGAATGGGAGAATTGATCAGGTATGGACCAAGTTTGATTGCTATTGGATGAATATTTAACCATCAAAAATTTCAATTTTGTTAATCTGCAGATCCTGGCTGAAATTAAAGACAAGAGAATGATAGTGATAAATATCTCAGTCAAAATTGCATATTGGCTGCCCAGAACAGATGGCAGTCATCCAATTATTAACCTGGATCTTTTCCTAAAAAAATATACCTCTCAAATCTCATTTCTGTAATGGGAAAACCCAAGTATTTTCTAGTGTAAGGGAAGGGCTAGATTAAATAAGAGGATCAGGGAACTGAGGAGGGAGCAAAGTTGTGATAACTGACTGGGATCGTCGTGTGTTTATTCAGTTATTTCATTGATAATATGAATTTGCTAATTTGCTAATTGTAAGCCTTTGCTGTCCGTTTATTCTGCACATATTTGTTGAGCACCAACAATGTACCAGGCATTCTACTAGATGTTTGACATACATGGATAAACAAAATTCCTGCTTTGCTGGAACTTACATTCTAATGGGCAGTAAAACATAAAATATAATAAATAAGTAAAACATAGGATGTAAGAAGATGAACTATGTTGGTCTGAGTCCAAATGCCAAGATGGATTAAATATGTTTGATTTTATTAGGAGACTAACAGTGTGAGAGAGAATGGGGAGGTAGACAGCAAAGGCTGGAGATGGGGAGGTCTGGGAGAGTGGTCAGAACACGGTGCAAATCTGATTAGAGTGAAGGTAAGAGTGAAGGAAAATCGGGTGGAAACAGCCCAGTTTATTGTGCAGTTCAAGGAAGATTGGCAAGTCCATCAGAGAGCACTGGAGCCGAAGTCAGCCACCAAGATGTCCTGTGTCTCCCAAGAATGAGCTTACTTTAGCATTCTTGCCAGATTCAGTCAACGGCTGGGAGTAACTCTTAAGAGGCATGGTCTTAGAGCAAATACAGGGATGGATTTCAGAGTACAACAGCTGGGACCCTGTGGTCAATTATTTTCCAATAGTTGGATGTCTTAGAGGCACATTCTCGTGAGAGCCACTGTGATAAATGCTGTGGAAAGCAAATAGAACAAAGGAGGAGAATAAAGATCTCTAATGGCTTGCACCAAAACCTTTGACTGTGTGGATCACAACAAACTGTGGAAAATTCTGAAAGAGATGGAAATACCAGACCNGATGTCTTAGAGGCACATTCTCGTGAGAGCCACTGTGATAAATGCTGTGGAAAGCAAATAGAACAAAGGAGGAGAATAAAGATCTCTAATGGCTTGCACCAAAACCTTTGACTGTGTGGATCACAACAAACTGTGGAAAATTCTGAAAGAGATGGAAATACCAGACCACCTTACCTGTCTCCTGAGAAATCTGTACACAGATCAAGAAGCAGTTAGAACTGGACATGGAACAACAGACTGATTCCAAATAATGAAAGGAGTACGTCAAGGCTGTATATTGTCACCCTGCTTATTCAACTTAAATGCAGAGTATATCATATGAAATGCCGGGCTGGATGAAGGACAAGCTGGAATCAAGATTGCCGAAAGAAATATCAATAACCTCAGATATGCAGATGACACCATCCTTATGGAAGAAAGCGAAGAAGAACTAAAGGGGCCTTTGATGAAGGTGAAAGAGGAGAGTGAAAAAGTTGACATAAAACTCAGCATTCAGAAAAGTAAGATCATGGCATCCTGTCCCATCACTTCATGGCAAATAGACGAGAAACAATGGAAACAGTGAGAGACTTTATTTTGGGGGGCTCCAAAACCACTGCAGATGGTGACTGCAGCCATGAAATTAGAAGACACTTTCTCCTTGGAAGAAAAGCTAAGACCAGCCTGCTAAGCTGCTAAGTCGCTTCAGTTGTGTCTGACTCTGTGCAACCCCATAGATGGCAGCCCACCAGGCTCCCCTGTCTCTGGGATTTTCCAGGCAAGAACACTGGAGACCAACCTAGACAGCATATTAAAAAGCAGATACATTACTTTGCCAACAAAAGACTGTCTAGTCAAAGCTCTGGTTTTTCCAGTAGTCATGTATGGATGTGAGAGTTGGACTATAAAGAAAGCTGAGCACCAAAGAATTGATGCTTTTGAACTGTGGTGTTGGAGAAGACTCTTGCAAGTCCCTTGGACTGCAAGGAGATCCAACCAGTCCATCCTAAAGGAAATCAGTCCTGAAGGAAGGACTGATGCCGAAGCTGAAACGCCAATACTTTGGCCACATGCTGTGAAGAACCGACTCATTGGAAAAGACCCTGACGCTGACAAAGATTGAAGGTGGGAGGAGAAGGGGACGACAGAAGATGAGATGATTGGATGGAATCACCAACCTGATGGTCTTGTTTTTGAGTATACTCTGGGAGTTGGTGATGGACAGGAAAGCTTGGCCTGCTGCAGTCCATGGGGTTGCAAAGAGTCAGACATGACTGATCGACTGAACTGGACTGATATCCAAACTGCTGTTTGAAAACTCCTTATTTCTGATAGAATCATTAAAAGCATCTTGGCCCTCAGATTTATTATGTGATCAGTTCAGTTCAGTTGCTCAGTTGTGTCCGACTCTTTGTGACCCCATGGACCAGCCCATTTCTCTTCTTGCTCTTGACTCTTACCCTCCCATATTTCTGGGCCATGTGAGTTTTTTCACATCCTTTCAGTCTCTAGTATGGGGTGGGATTTAACTGCTATACACAAGTAAGAAACAGGTATGTATTAATAAGGGCTTCCCAAGTGGTGCTAGTGGTAAAGAACCTGCCTGCAAATGCAGAAGATGTAAGAGATGTGATTTGATCCCTGGATCAGGAAGATCTCCTGGAGGAGGGCATGGCAACCCACTCCAGTATTCTTGCCTGGAGAATCCNGTATGTATTAATAAGGGCTTCCCAAGTGGTGCTAGTGGTAAAGAACCTGCCTGCAAATGCAGAAGATGTAAGAGATGTGATTTGATCCCTGGATCAGGAAGATCTCCTGGAGGAGGGCATGGCAACCCACTCCAGTATTCTTGCCTGGAGAATCCCATGTTCAGAGGAGCCTAGTGGGCTATAGTCCATGGGACCAGAAAGAGTCAGACACTACAGAAGTGACTTAGCACATACACATGTGTTAATAAATGGGGTGATCACATAAATTCCAAGAGATTCTGCATACTGCTTTATAGTCATGCTAGGATTTTCTATATAGTTGAGTTGACAATATGCCTATTTCTTTGATAGGTAATTTGAGCTTTATAATTTAGAGGCCGAGTGAGGGAAATACAATAGGCTTTAAGACCATCTAAAGGGTAAGTGTTCATCTTACCTGAACTATTTACGGCATTGGGCAGAGCTGATTCCTCTTTGTGTCTTTCTTCACTTGGCCTCCAAGATACTCGCTCTGTTGATTTTACTCCTGCCTTACTGTTCTCTCCTTCTTAGCCTTCTTTGCTGATTCCTTCTCTTTTCCCCAACCTGAACAACAGGGTTCTGTTGTTGGTGCTTTTTCCTTTTCTATTCTCTACTCACTCCCTAGGGATCTCATTTCATCTCATTCTAATGTCATTTATATGCCAAGACTGCATTTATTTATGGGGCTTCCCAGGTGGCTCAGTGGGTAAAGAATCTGCCTGCCAATGCAGGAGACACAGGAGATGCAGGTTCGATCTCTGGGTTGGAAAGATCCCCTGGAGGAAGGCATGACCATCCACTCCAGTGATCCAGCCTGGAGAATCCCATGGACACCTAGAGGAGCCTGGTAGGCTACAGTCCACAGGGTCACAAAGAGTCAGACATGACTAAAGTGACTGAGCATGCATGCATTTATTTGTATCTACAGCTTAGACTCTCCCCTTCTGCCCTAGGCGCTTAGGAACTCACTCCAAATACCTATATGGCTCATTCTCTCACCTTATTTTAAGTCTTTGCCAAGGTATCACCTTCTCAATGAGGTCTTCCCTGACCATACTATAGAGAACCACAAACCTCTCTCTCTCTGATTCTAGCAGTCTCCCTCACCTTGCTCTATTTTTTGCTGTGTATTCGTTGCACAGTCTTGTTCAACTCTTTGCGACCCCATGGACTTTTGCCCTCCAGACCTCTCTGTCCATGGGATCTAGGCAAGAATACTGGAATGGATTGCCATTTCCTTCTCTAGGAGTTTTTGCCATAGCCCTTATCATTTTCACAATACTATATAATGCACTCTTTTTGATGGTTGGTTGGTTGGATTATTGTCTTCTTCCACAAGAGGTGCAACTCCCACATAGTGAAGGGTTTTGTCTGTATTTGGACATCAACATTTGAAAAGATTCAGTAACCTATCAGGGAATCACAGTGCGCAGTGAGACCAGGATTTAAATCTGGGCTTGTCTAGACCCAAATAGCTGTGAAAAGAAGAGAAGCAAAAAGCAAAGGAGAAAAGGAAAGATATAAGCATCTGAATGCTCGCCCATCACCGAGGCCGGCACCTCACCGCGTACGCTGCCCGCCCCACCCCAGGTCCCGCCCCCACCCCAGCGGGCACTCAGGTGGCCCCACTGCCCCTCCAGGCCTGGGCGGGGGGCAGTTCTGTCCATCTAGGAGACTCCTCCTTCAGGGCTCAGGCCTTCTTCTGCTGGGGGACAAAGAGTGGACACCCAGAAAGCTGGTCGGAGTTCAACCTCTGCACCTGAGGGACCCCCCCACCCGCCACTTCTCTTCACGCTTCGCTAGAAATCCTGAGCCTGTGTTACATGGATGGGGTGTGGAGGAGAGGGCGCTTGACAGGTAGAGACCACACCACAGAGCTGGCTTTGCACCCAACTCTGCTGGGGGCTGAGAGAGGCCAGGTGCTGTGGTTAACAGGTGGACAACTGGCCTAGGACCCGCACAGTGGTGGGCGAGGGTGTGCAGCAGCGTCCCCAGGCTGGGCTGGGGTCCTTGCTAGAGCTGGATGCCTGGCCATACTGTTTCTGGCTGGGGGTGGATGTGTCTCGGGGAAGTAGGCGAGAAGAGAGCCCAGGTGACCACGGAGAGCCTCTGTGGGGAGGGCCACAGAAGCAGGGCCTTAAACCATGTTAGACCTTAATGGTCTAGAAAGGGTTCTCAGCCACGGCCTCAGGCTCCAGGCACCAGGGTGACCAGGTCCCAGGGACATTGCCCTCGACACTGGGAGGGTGCTGGCCACATCTCTTCCAGCTGGTGGGAAGTGGGTGGGATGCCAGCTAGCAGCAGTGAGCACTAAGTGTAGAATCCAAAACAGAAAAAAGATGGAGAATGCCCAGGTGGCAAGTGTGTTGGGTGAACGTAGTCAGGTGTGCAGGAGTTAAGAGACCTGGAGGTGATTCAGTCCATATACCTACAGCAGCCGCAGGTTTTTAAGGCCCCTTCTCAACCGGGGAAAGCGCAAGACAAGTAAGGTGGGAGGGGGGGGCCCCTGAGGAACCCTACAAAGGCCAGGCCAGTGTTTCTACACTCAGCTCAGCATGCCCAGTGAGCCCACGGTGGGCACAGGTGGTGGGCCTAGGCAAGTGGGCCCTGGGCCTTCAGCCACACACGCAAGGAGCTGGCAGCAATCGACCCTGTGGGTAGATGTGTTAGACCAGGAGACCTCCTCCTCCCCAGACCCTCCTGCCTCCTCGAGGGGCGAGCTGGTTCAGGCATTGCCAGCCTCTTCTTCCTCATCCCGAGCCTCCCCCCTCTGCCAGCAGCAGCCAGAGGCAACCCCCAGCCCCTGCTTTTCCTGAGAGCACGTTATAATTGCCTGGGGAGCTGTCGGCACATCCTGCCGGGCCCAACCCAAGGGCAACTACTGCAGAATCTGAGGGTGAGTGTCTCCAGGGCATCTTAATATACAACTGGGTTTCCCAACGGCTGTTCTAACAAAGCAAAGATTAGCAGGTGTAAAAAGAAAGCTGTTAAAAGCTATTACCATCTGAGTCTGTTTCTTAGAAGTAATCAGGTTAAAAAAAGAAAAAAAAAAGCTTTAGAGACAAAGAAATTATAGGACAAAATGGATAACACTGTTTGATATCAGGAACCTTAGGAATCTGTTTATCCCAGGGTGGCTGTCCTGGCCTTCCCATGGGGATATTGTGCTTTATCATCTTAGGGTCTCCATACTCCAGACCTGCTGCAAGAGACCAGGGGTCTCTTGGACCAGTCCTCACCCCCACCGACTTCCAGGACCAGTCCCCACCCCCATTGACACCTTGTAACTGGGGGCAGGGGTGCCTGGACCTCTGTGGCCCCTTTCCTACACCATGGGTCCCCTCCTCACCTCCTGATCCATCCATACCAGAAGGACCCTGGGAGGCAGGAAGGGCCAAGGGGCAGGGCCGGGAAGCACTCTTCTGGCTGGTGGGGGGTCGGGGGTCGACCCTAGAACCCTGGCTCGTACCTTGTGCGTCCAGCCTCTTGTCGGCATAGACCTTGTAGGTGAAGGCATGCCGCAGGGCCAGAGCTGCAAAGAACATCTCCACACAGATGATGAAGTCCTGGTAGCCAGCAGCCACGGTGCCCTCGCCCACCGACACGCGGGCTGAGTGGATCTTGGGGATGGCCCCACACTTCTCCAGGATAGCCAGGAGCATGCCTGGAAGGGGAGATGTGGAAGGGGCGCCATGGGCATCGAGCCCAAGACTGGATCCCCTTCTCCTTTTCCCTCCACATAGCGCCTCAGTGCCACACTCCCCTGGGAGGGTGAAAGCGGGGTGCACGGCTTCTCCTATTGGGTGGGAGTGCTGACACAAGCTGGAGCCTTGAGGACACCAACCCTGAGATCCCCCTGTCCAGGAAGCGACCCCGCCAAAGCTGCTGGCTCCAGTGAAAGGCCCTGGGGGGCCCAGACTTCATGCCCCACAGGTGTTCAGTGGACAGAGGTCCCTTTGAGCTCCAGCCAGGACTGGCCATGGCAACCCTGTGGCCCAGGCCTTCAGGGCACTGGGGATGGTGAGCAGGAGGCAGAGGACGAGGCTGAGGGGACCGGGAGGCACAGGCTGGCCTCGCAGGGGCCAGGAGGAGGCTCACCTTGCCAGAAGGAAAGAAAGATGACCGACTTGACCATAAAGAACTTGAGGACAGGGCTGTAAGGGCTGAGCAGCTCCCGGGTGGCAAAGTAGAAGAGGAAGAGGGCGTAGAGGGCCAGGCTGACGGAGATGTTGTAGATGATGGTCACGTAGAGGTAGCCGCTGGTGGCGCTGCCGGAACCGGGACACGCTCGGGCTTGAACAGACCCTTCTGAGCGACAAGGGGCCTCCTTCCCCCTTTGCCCTGCCCACATGCCCTTTCACGTGGCTCTCAGAAGGCTCCCTGAGCAGTGCTCCCCAAGCCACTGACAGAAGTGGGCAGGGCACCGGCGAGCCTTGCCACCTGCAGCTCCATTGCCCACGCTCCTGGCAGAGGGCTCCAGGCGGCCTCGGGGGCAGGGCCTCAGCCTGATGGTCCAAGGGACAGAACCTGGCTTGGCTCTTTTCACTTGAGCCACGTTACATTCCCTCTGAGCCTCTGTTTGCTCACTGGCCCCCGGGGACTGTCATGCAGGGTTACAGGGGGTGTGTGTGCAAGCTCAGGGCCTAGACACACAGTCGTGTTCACTAAACCCTCAAGTGGGGTGTGTATGTCAATCCATGCAGAAGAGACTTGAGCTGGGGATCTCAGGGATCTGGCTCTCTCGTCCCCTCCCTGGGAATGGTCACTGTCCCTTCTTGCCTCCCCCGCCCCTGCAGGGAGGTGGCGCCTGAAGGTGACAGATGCTCCTCTGTCAGAGGCGGGGCCAAGTGTGATGGCACCACTGCCAGGCTCCGGCCCTGGCAGCTCAGAGCTGCAGAGAGGCGTGAGGACAGATGGGGTCAGGCTTGCCCTCCACTCGGACGACAGACACAGGCGTGGGGCCAGTCTGCGGCCAGCGCTTCCCTCAGCCAGAGCCTGAGCCTCTGGGCAGAGCTGCCCACTCCTCCCCACACGCACCTCGGAGGAGGGGACCCGCCACTTACTCAAAGTCACCATCCCGGTACTTGCCGAACGCCTGGAGGATCACGGTGCTGACGGCCATGAGCGGCTTCACCACGCAGAACTGCAGGGTGGCCTGTTGGGGAGAAGGCCAGAGTCAAGGCTGAGCACACGGACCACGGGAGCAGCACCTCCTCTGGCCAGCCAGGCTGGTGCCAGAAGCCAGGGGATGGGAGAGGCCCACTGTCCTGCCCCCGGGGGGAAGTGCTGTCTGCAGGACACGAGACAGTAATAGGGCGATGCAGCTGCGTGCGAAGACAGGAGGGTGTGAAGGAAGAATGGAGGAGCCACAGAGACAGAGATCCCGCAGGAGAGACCACTGGACACGCTAGAGACGGGAGGACGGGCAGAGGGGGCAGCCAGGGGCACGAGCTCAGCCCAGGGGCAGACAGCAGACAAGGGTGAGGGGTTAAGTGCTGGTGTGCGGGCCGCAGCGGGAGCAGGCCTCCCACTCTGGGTGGGTGAGGGCCCCCTCGTCCACCCCAGGTCTGGCCCTCTGCCCCACGCTCTGGGCCTGGGTCTAGGATTTATGTTGAGCTGGGGTTTTACTGACAATGGGGATGACCCCAAAATAGGAAGGAGCCCAAAGCCCAAGAAAGGCCTGGAGTCCCGACATGAGTCTGAATTCTGGCCTCATCAACTACCCGCTGCAGAAGCTCGAGGGGGCAGTCACTCAGCCTCTGAGTGGCTGTGCGTGAAGGATGGTTGTAACCAGCCCCCTGCGGCAGGGTCGCTGTGCAGGGACTGAAGCACAAGACCACACAGGCTGCCCTTGGAGGTCTCCCACCTCTGAGCACTCAGCAGAGGCCTCTGCCACTGAAAGAAACCCTCAGTCGAGTTTCCACAGGTCCCTCCAGAGGCCCCAGTCAGTGCCAAGGGGAACCGCAGGGCCCACGTAACCATGAGAAGCACCACTCTCCAGGGCTTCCCTGGCACCTCAGGTGGTAAAGAAGCTGCCTGCAATGCGGGACACCTGGGTTTGACTTGTGGGTCAGGAAGGGCCCCTGAAGAAGGGATAGACCGCCCACTCCAGTATTCCTGGGCTTCCCTGGGGGCTCCCCGCCTGCCATGTGGGAGACCTGGTTCGATCCCTGGGTTGGGACGATCCCCTGCAGAAGGGAAAGGCCACCCACTCCAGTATTCTGGCCGGAGAATTCCATGGACTATAGTCCACGGGGTTGCAAACAGTCGGACACAACAGAGCAACTTTCACTTTACCACTCTCTAGAAACCCAATAAATGTCTGCCACAAGGTCCTGCTTGGGGAGGTGGGATTAGCTTTCAAAGGCTAAGCTGGTGTGGTTCCAAATGGGGCAAGGACCTCAGAGCAGAGAAAGGAACCTGTGGAACCCTAAGTTTCTGATCCGAGAGGGGCTCAAGAGAGGTTTGCAGGGGAGCCCAGGGCGAGCTGAGCTGCAGGGCTGTCGAGAGGAGAGGCGCGCATGATGGGGTGAGATGGGTGATGCCCACAAGCCCCGCTGCCCCCTACCCCCTCAAGGAAGCAGGATCAGCACCTTTGGGGAGGGTCAGCAGCGTGTCCCAAATAAGCGCTGGAGCTGCCCTGGCTCGGTTCATGTGGTGCTCCGGACAGCCCCTTGACGTAACTGTCATCACCCCCAGGGTACAGATAAGGAAACTAAGGCGTGGGGGCGGTTGGCTGAAGCGACAGAAGATTCAGACCCAGACAGTGGCCCTGATGACAAAGCCGCGCTGTCCTCTCTCCAAGGGGAAAGGGTGAGAGGTTTCTTTAGTTCTCGCCTTTGACTACCTGTCCCTGCCACCTGCAGGACCAGCAGCGGAACATCTGGGCCCACAAGGCTGAGGAGTAATTTCCAACAAGGCAACCAAGCTAGTGATCTGGTGTCAACACTTCGTACACAATCTGATCCTCCAAGAAGAAGCTCAGAGAGTCACAGCTGGGCCAGCACTAGTAAACAAAGGCTCTGAGAGGCCCCACCCTGAAGCCGGGACAGTGTGAACTCTTTCTCTGCAGGTCCCACGGGGAGGTTTTGAATTTAGAAACACCCGAGGGAAGGAAGATCTGGAAGAACTGGAGACCGGCTGTCCAAGCAGGGCTTTGTGGGTGGGGCTGTGCACGGGGCGTGGCCCTGCCCAGGAAAGAGCAGAGAGGCCAGCCTCCAGCAGGTCTGGGGATGGGCTGTGTTTCATTTCCCAAGATGCTGCTGCTCGATGCTGGATGGGCTGATGGGCCCTGTGGAAATGAAGCCAGGGTCCTCCCAGTGGGGCACGGTGCCTGGGGCCCTCCTGAGCAAGGGATGGCAGGCTCAGAGCCAGGGCTGTGTTAAGGGCTTTCCTTCATCTGTTCCTCAAACCATCCCTGGAGGTTAAGTATCATTATGCTCATTTCAGAGAAGAGGAAACCAAAGCTCAGAGAGGTTTCATAATTTAGCCAAAGTCACACAGTCAAGAGGCCAGAATTCAAACTCAGACGGCCAGAGACCCAGAACCAGGCACTTGAGCACAACACCATGCTGCCTCCTCCCAGGCCACTCGAGACCACTGGGAGGGCGGATCTGGAAACTGGGAGCTGCTGGGCTGCCTGCCAGGTGGGAAATGGGGGAAAGAACCAGAGGCTGCGCAGGCTTGTTCCATCGTGTTCCTCAGTGCAGAAACCCTCCTGGCTCTAGCCACAGCTGATAAGTTTCCACACTGAGATTCTAGAATCGCCATGCACTTCCTCAGACTCTTCACACACACACGGCAAGATCTGGATGAAATGAGCAAGCATCTGGGGCCACTTCTGCCTGGGGGCTGCATCAGACACCCCTGGGTACCTGCCAATGTTCCTCTGAGGACACCCCGCCTGTGCTCGCGCATCCCTAACAGCACGGGGAGTGGGTGCCTCGCAGGAAATGGGAACCCCGCTGGCGGGCCGGGAGCAGGGTCCTCCTGGCCTGGCGCCTGCCTCTGCTGCTCTGTCAACCAGGGGAAGCCTGGTCCCTGCAGCTGCCGCTCCAGGGCAGACCCAGGGTCCTGGTCCCCAGCCTGCAACTTGTGACCAGCACAGTTGTAGGAGCTACCCACCTGCTTGCAGAACCGTAGGAACCCGATGGAGTAAGTCTTTCCCCAGAGGCAGCAGGTGCCATACATACAGCTGGACCTGGAAGAGGCGAGCGGAGAAGGGCTGGTGAGCAAAGAGAGAGCTGGGACTCAGGAAAGCAGGGCGGGGGCAGGCCGCCCTCACTCTCCTTCACACCCTGACAAGCCGGGGTGGAGGGGGCAGGGCAGGGATCAAGCTCGGATCCTGGGCAGTCTTTGAGTCTGAGGCCAAGCACTGGGAGAGACACAGCATATGCGGCAGGAACCCTTGGGATAACAAATCAACCTGACAGGCACTGAATGTGAAAGCTGCAAGAGGGAAAACATAGGCAGACAGGAAAGGACAGGAAGAGAGAGGAGGAGAAAGAGCCAGGCAGGCCCTCCCCAGAGTCCCAGTGAATGACCTCATCCAGGAGGTGCAAGAGAGGCAGAGTAGGTCAAGGTCACAGGCAGAGATGGTCTGTGTGACCGGCTGATGCCAGGGCAGCTCAGAGAACGTCAGGCCCAGGAAACAGGGTGGTGGGGAGGGCTCCCGGGGTCTTCATACTCACTCAATGGGCTTCCCTCTGATCTCTGACATGATGGAACTTTCCCCTCCGAGGTATTCGTAGCACAGGCTCAGGAAATTATAGATGACCAAGGCTGTGAAAACAAAGTCCAGAGAAAACCACTCAGATCAACAGAACGGATAAACAGATGGAATTCTAAACAGCAACGAAAGGGAATGAACCACAGTCACAGGCAGAGACTGGAGGTGGGGAGGACTGGAAGCGGCTGGGGGCCGGTGAGGGTGGACCTCAGGAATGTAGGAGCCCACAGTGGATATTCCACTTGTATAATCAAGCTCAGGCCCAGCTAAACCATGGTGTTCACAGACGCTGCTGGTCTCACCATAATGAAAGGCAAGGACGTGATTACCCCCAAATGCAGGACTGTGAGTGGCGAGCTGGATGGGCAGGCTGGGGGCTTGAAGAGCTGACAGGGTGCACATGCTGGGTTTTGGCCTTATAATTGTTTATTAGTTTTATATACTGTTCTGTTTCTGTGTTACAGATCACAGTTTTATGACCAAGCAACAAGTAAACATTCTCCAGAAGGATCTCAGGAGAAATTCTCAGCAAGAATGAGACAGAAAGAACCCTTATGCATTCATCAGCGTGTAGCAGCATCTTGGCCTATAGCATGATAAGCTACACCAAAACATATGAGAGGTGCCCAAAATACAATGCAAATGTTTCAGGAAGCTGGGCCAGCGCGCTCTGAATCAGGACACAGCTTGACATCGCCCACAGAGATACAAAATCTGCAACAGCCACCAACGGGGGCACAGCAGAAGTATATGCTGTGAGTGCTATAAATACAGCACCACGTTGTAATAGGTCTCCGGGTCAGAGGACTGCTGAGGGGTCAGCAAATGAAGGCTGCGGCCTGCAGGGTGCCAGAAGTACCAGGATGTGCCGGAAGCCAGGGCACAGAGAGGAGGACGCACGGAGGAAAGGTGCAGGAGGCAGACCAGGGGCCGGGGCAGGGGGACAGGACAGGCGTCCGGCAAAGGAGGGAGGCCAGGGGGAGGGTCAAGGCGGGGTCAGGGGATAAGATCTAGGGAGAAGCACCAGCGGCCCGGCAGCCAGCAGGCCCCTTCTCATCTGAACCGCCATCCACGTGCAGCAGAAAGGCCTTCGAGGCTCCCAGAGCAGGCCCCTGGCTCAGCTCAAGGTCTTCCAACAGGTAGCCTGGTTCCTGCACACCCCTCACATTTCCTTCCCAGGAACACAAGGTGCCCCCCTCCCCTTGGCAGGGCCTTATGCCCTTTGTGTTTCTGCCCTTGGGGGTCCCACTGCCTGTGCCCTGCCCTCTGCACTCCTGGAACCATCAGCCCGTCAGACATCACCCTTCCTGAGAAGTCCCTGGCCACCACCATGGGGACCCGTGCATTCCACATCCATGGAACCTGCTGATTTGCAGACACCAGGCAGTCCTCCCCCCTGGAGTGTGATCGCTGACTGGGATTATCGTGGGCCCAGCCCTCACCATACATGAACATAGAAGCTTGAATGCCTGGAATTGGAGCACAGCAGACCCGGCCATACGTCTGTAAGTAAAAGTTGGCCTTTAGCAACTTGGGAAGGACTGTACACCCATCAGTTGGTCTAACCCACTAAGGGTTCATGTCTGGGGCTGGGAAACGGGGGCCCAGGTGGCACCCTGTATAAACAGGACCCAGAGCACCGGCCACCTGTGCTGTGATGATCCCCCTAGAGACACACAGCAGAGGGTTCGCAATGTGGCTCTGCTGGGTGCCTCTCTGTGGCTCAGTTTTCTCATCTGTTAAACAGGGCCAAAAAGAGCGCCTATCAAGGTAGGAGGTGGTGGGGTTTCTGTGAGTATGCAAGGTGCTCAGGAGAGTGGCTGGCACCCTCAGCATCGGCGGTCACAGCTGTTTATCTGCCCGCCTTCTCTGGGGGGCCCGCTGTCCCCTGAAAAGGCTGAGCGCCCTGTATGTGGTGGGAATCTTCACTGACTGGCCTCCAGATCACTTTCCACTGACAGGAACTTTGGGCATCTGAAGGCAGGAGGTGAGGAGTATCAAGCCAAATCTGATGTCAGCCTACTAATACGGTTTTATCCAAAACCATATAAGGCCAAGAGGAGTGGATGTGTCTCTTCCAAACGGTCCAGCTATATTGTAGTCAATGGCATTTTCCCAAAGGCAGCCACATCCCCAGACGCTGACACTCCTCTGCTGAGAGATGAGGGTTTTCGTCCCTCTTCTCAAATCTGGGTGAACCAGGGAGACCATAGCAGAAGCAAAGCGTTTTGACATCTGATGTTCCGGTTAGAAAAGGCGTCTTTCTTTACAGCTTTAAAAAAAATTTATTTCTTGGCCGTGCTGGGTCTTCACTGCTGTGCACGCTTTTCTCTAGTTGCGGCGAGCACGGGGCTCCTCTCTAGCTGCGGCGAGCACGGGGCTCCTCTCTAGCTGCGGCGAGCACGGGGGCTCCTCTCTAGCTGCGGCGAGCACGGGGGCTCCTCTCTAGTTGCCGGGAGCACGGGGGCTCCTCTCTAGTTGCGGCGAGCACGGGGGCTCCTCTCTAGCTGTGGCGAGCACCGGGGCTCCTCTCTAACTGCGGCGAGCACGGGGGCTCCTCTCTAGCTGCGGCGAGCACGGGGCTCCTCTCTAGTTGCCGGGAGCACGGGGCTCCTCTCGCTGCGGCGAGCACGGGGCTCCTCTCGCTGCGGCGAGCACGGGGCTCCTCTCTAGCTGCGGTGAGCACGGGCCTCCTCTAGCTGCGGCGAGCACGGGGCTCCTCTAGCTGCGCCGAGCACGGGGCTCCTCTCGCTGCGGCGAGCACGGGGCTCCTCTAGCTGCGCCGAGCACGGGCCTCCTCTAGCTGCGGCACGCGGGCTGCTCACTGCGGTGGCTCCTCTTGCTGGGCAGCACAGGTCTAGGCTGCATGCGCTTCAGCTGCTGCAGCTCACAGGCTCCAGAGCGCTTCGTTGCTCCAAGGCATGTGGGAGCTCCCCAGATCAGGGATGGAAGCCACATCCCCTGCATTGGCAGACAGATCTTTACCACTGAGCCACCAGGGAAGCCCAGAGAAGGCCTCCTCCTTCTGGTTTATCCTCTCTTGAGATGCTGGCCCTTAGACCTGGCCATCATGCCAAGAGGAAGCCCACACTGGTCCACGTGAAGAGTCCACATGAAGAGGCTCATGTGGCAGGAACCCAGCCCCCCAGCTGATACCAGCATCAACTGCCAGCAAAGTGAGTAAACCAGACATCAGATGATCCATCCCCGAGGCTTCAGGTTCTCCACCTCAGGCCCAGGTACCACGGAGCAGGGCCAAATGGTCCCCAGTGTGCTCTGTCCAAATTCCTGACCTGCAGTATTCATGGAGAAATAAACGGCTGTTTTACACAAGCCTGTTTTGGGGTAGTTAGGTATACAGCCAAGTGAGCGGAATGCACATAAAACCTCTTCTGGAGTCCCCACGTCATGCCATGATCTCTCAGGCCTCCCCTTGGGGGTACATTCAGGTAGGTCGCTCTGCTAAATCTCAGAGGCAGACCCAGCTGCGACGCCACCTTGTCCTCGGCTGGTCCCCTGTCTTATTGCCATGCTCATATCACACCCCACGGTCTCTGTGGATCCGCCTGCTCCTTCAAGTACAAGAGGCAGCGTAAAGCGGGCAGCAAGCCATGGACCCTGGAGCCAGACTGCCTGCACGTCCCACCGCTTAGGCTCCACCACTTAGGAGCTGTGTGGCCAATCTCTTCAGAGCTCTGGTTTCCTCATCTCTAAGCCGAGGATAACAGCTCCTCCCGGGTGGGGGCTGCAGTGAGGACGGGGCTCAAGGCTGAGAGTGTGATGCCTTATCTCGAGGCTGGGCTCACAGTGAATACTGCGCAGTGTTATCCAGTGTCTTCTGTAAACACCGTGCAGGCAGGACCCGAGGCCCATCCCCAACATCGATCAAAGGGCTCGGCACGGCCACATTCAATCATCAAAGAAGAAACGAATGGGTGGACACAGGCCACAGCTCCAGGTGGGGCTCAGGGAGGAGGGCTGTGGTGCGGCCCTCATTCAGTCCTGCGCTCAAGGTGCTCAACCTCTCACGGGCTGGGAAGCTGTACCTTCCCCAAGGTAATCGGACTTCCGGTCACCAAAGTCCAAGGGAGAGGCCACAGGGCCCAAGGTTCCTCTGCCCCTCTGTCCAGAACCACCAAACTAGGCTATCTTGCAATCCACTTCTGGGAAGAGCTTGGTGCCTGAGCTCACATCCTTTCCTGTGTCGCAACATACGTCAGACTGCTCCTGAATTAACGCGGTCCAACTCTCTGTCCATATGCAGCTCTGCATTCAACTGGTGAGATCACCAAACTTCATCCATCTCTCCCAATTCAGGATTTTTGACCTTTGATCAGTGCTCTGGGGCCAGACAGTCTGTAAAATCCCGATCTGCTGATGGTTTCTGTTAAAAGAATCATTAGTGAGTAGATAATGCATCTTGGAGAAGGGAAACAAGACAGAATCTCCTAGAGATGACTCAACCAGCCCACACCAAGACCCACTGACCATCTGGACAAATCAATGCCCTTCCTAGGAAATGACAGAACCATGCAAAATACCACCCCCACACTCCAGCATGTGTGTTTAAAACGGACAGCTCAACACAGCCAGGGAACAAACACAGAGATAAGCTGGCCTCGAACGTCAGAAGAGCAAAAAAGATGAACAGTGGGGGTTCTCACCTGACCACGCTTCTGACCACAGCTCCCATTCTGGTTCCCCAGACACACAAGTGACCACAGGCGCCCACAAGGAGCATGCAGCATAAGAGAAAGAATGGGCTCTCTCTCTTTCTCGCTCACCCTGGACAGTCAGGGATCTGGAACTTCCATCTCCATTCTAGACACCAAATCTTAAATGGACTAGAGACAAATGCACGCAGTCAGAGGCAAAAGACCAGATCCAACTGCTTAGCAAACAGGGGGCACCCAAAGAGTCTTTCCCGCTTTTCCAGTGGCTGCTGATCATCACGGACAGTAACAGACGCACATGCTACAGCCGGGCAGGTAGGGTCCTCGCTCAGCGCCGACCCCAGACTCTGAGCGGTGCGCTGGTCCTTGCTCCTCCTCCCTCTGGCTTTTCTGCCCTTTGCTGCTCCTGCTCACTGCTGCTCCTTGCCACCCAAAAGGCTGACTCCGGCCCCTGTCTTCTTTGGCTTCTTCTGGTTGCCTGTCTTCATCCTGATGGGTTGAGCTCTTCTGATTGCTGGCTCTCTCAGAGCCGTGGCCAGCAAGGGCCACTACCAGCCCCGGGAGTCCTGCTGGCGGCACACTGGTCGTTGAGTCTTTGGGGGTCCTCAAGCTGGTGGTCCTCAACTGCACTCTCCCCACCTGGGAAGAAGTTTCACTTTGGACCCGAATCCAGGAATCCAAGTTCGTCCCAAATTGGAAACTGGGTGGAAGAAGCGCCATTCTTTGCTTCTCTCGTGCATGTAAAACCTCTTCCCTGAACAAGAGTTCACACTTTTGCAGGGAAGAACCCTGTCCTGTATTCCTTCCCCGAGCTTGGCCGCAGAGCAATTCCTAGACTTCAGAGACCCAGACCAGAGCCTGGCCTTTGGCAGTTACTCTCTAGGTAACAACTTGGGCAAATTTCTTAGCCTATGTGAAATATTTTTTCACATGTGAAACATGGGGATGATAACAGATACTCTACCAGGTAACTGAGATGAGAGAATGGGCTAACAGTAACGAAAGGCCATGTGGTGGGCTGTGAAGTGCCGCCCAAACCCTATTAACAAGTCAGTGCCCACCCAGAGCACCTGTGGGCGCGTTTCCCCATCTGAGGTTCGGCCACCCGCGCCTCTCCAGCCACCGAATTCCGCAGCATGTCTCAGGGTCATCTTTAGGGGCGACCCCTACCCCAATCAAGCACTAAATGCAGGCAAGGGGGCTGGATCCCACCCCTGCACCGTCTGCCTGCCCTGTGCAC
The DNA here is from genome assembly GCA_006410675.1 of Oreotragus oreotragus. Classification (NCBI taxonomy): domain Eukaryota; kingdom Metazoa; phylum Chordata; class Mammalia; order Artiodactyla; family Bovidae; genus Oreotragus; species Oreotragus oreotragus. Next base: position 203,522 of record SJYX01019058.1, on the reverse strand, counting down.
GCTGGTGCTCCACTCCCAGCTCTGTGAATTCTGGCCTATACCAGGTGGTAGACGCTCAGCGGTAAAGAATCTGCCTGCAATGCAGGAGACCCAGGTTCAATCCCTGGGTCGGGAAGATCCCCTGGAAAAGGGAATGGCAACCCACTCCAGTGTTCTTGCCTGGAAAATTCTATGGACAGAGGAGCCTGGTGGACTACAGTCCATGGGGTCACAGAGAATCAAACACAACTGAGCAACTAACACTTCCATTAGGGGCACTGGGCAAGCATCCATTTCTCCCTAGATAATGGAATCACCAGCTCCGATTCACAGGGCTTACCTCAATTCTCCCCTGAAATGGCCCTGAAATGAGAAGGAATTGGGGGGAAAGGTATAAACCTTCAAAGGCAAGGACACGGCCCCAGAGGCAGCAGGTGCCACGAGGCAGAGGGATGTCACAAAAGCTCTGGAAGGTGTGGCGTGGCCACTGACCTGGGGACAGGAGGGAGCCAGTAAGAACCCCAGGAACCTGTGTAACCAGGCGTGCCAGGCAGCTCTGATGGCTGTGGGTACAGATGCGAACACCAGCTACAAGTCTCCACGTGGTGCTCTTGGCTTTTTCCTTTCGAGACAGTTGAGATGGTTCTGCCCTCACAGAACTTGGCCCAGCTAAGGGCAGCAATGAAGAGACTTGCAGAAAATATAGACAGGAAGTCTGAACACGAAGGGAAGATGTCCAGGGCCCTTTCCCAGTTATAGCTCAGCCCCTCAGCTTCCTCCTCCTAGAAGGCGATGAGAACATTATTCTCTGGAGAAACAGGCCCAGAATCAAAGAGCCTTCATGTACTGTCTACTCCACCACTGCATGCAAACAGCAGAGGAGCAACCTCCCTGGTGGTTAAGATGCCCCACTTCCACTATTGGAGGTGCGGATTCAATCACTGGTCAGGGAAATAAAATCCCATATGCTGCAGTAAAAAAAAAAAAAAAACCCGTAAATAAAAGGCAGAGGAAATGTCCCACGTCCTATCCATGCCCTCCACCCAACTGGGACAAGGCCCAGCAGTTGTAAGAACCATTCTTCTTTTCCACCGTTTTAGATTTCTTACTTTGGGCTCCCACGTGTACTTGGTATTTCCTTTACTTATGTGTGTGCTCAGTCATGTCCGACTCTTTGCAACCCTACAGACTGTAGCCTGCCAGGCTCCTCTGTCCCTGAGATTTCCCAAGAAAGAATACTGGAGTGGGTTGCCATTTCCTCCTCCAGGGGATCTTCCTGACTCAGGGTTCAAACCTGTGTCTCTTGCATCTCCCACACTGGGAGGCAGATTCTATACCACTGTGCCACCTGAAAAGCCCAAGCCCCATTCTAAAAAAAAAAAAAAAAAGCCAAGAACACCAGACATTTGAGGAAAGCTTCTTATTCAAAGGTCAAAGAGCAAAGTAAGCAAACAAATGGAAAAAACTCAAGAGACGGAGATAATGCGGGGAACAGAAGAAAAATGTACTTAGCATCCCCAGAGAGAGAAGAACAAAACCAGGAACAAGGGAGAAAGAGCAGGGGAGAGCTCCTGACATTTTACAACATGATAAAGGAAACAAAACCTTCAACAGAAAGCTCAAAGGTAAAGATTTAAAACATAATCGGAAAAATTCCTGGAAAGCGGAACAAAGAAAGAGATGGAAAATGCCAAGAAGCTGTAAAGGAAATTTGAGGCTCAATCCAAAAGTGCAACGTCCTACTTAACTTACTCCAGAAAGGGAGGATAAAGTGGAGGGGAAGGAATTATCAAAGAAATATTCAGGAAAATTTCCCAGAACCTTAGGACATGAGTTGTATCCACACTGTAAGAGCCAACCAGATGCCTTGCACAATGAACACCCCATCTCTTGTGAGATTTCAGAACAACGGGGATAAAGGCAAGATACTAAATAGCTAGGAGAAAAAAAAAAAAAAGAGTTACATACAAGCATTAGGGATCCAGCAGACTTTCCAAAAACAACACTGGGAGCTAAGAGACAGTTAAAAACACACCTTCAAAATTCAGAGGGAGAATGATTTTCAATTCAGAAATCATATTCCCACCGAACACCAACAAATTTAAACATTATAATAAAGATATCTGCAGATACCGTTCAGATTTCAGAAAACAGAACTCCCATGCAACCTGTCTTCTCAGGAAGCCCCTGGAAGAGTGTGCTCACCAAAAAGGGCAAACCTCAGACGCGGAAAAGACGGCACCCAGGGAACAGGCGGTTCACAGGAAAGATGGCAGGATTCCTGGACTGACGGTGAAGGAAAGACCCAGGACAACAGCTGAAAAGCAAGAGGCATCGAGGACAACCAGTCCAGATGGGAGTAAGGAGGGCGGGGCTCCAGGAGGATCGCCACCTGGGATGCCCGGAGCTAGGAGACTGACAGGAGGGCTTCTTGTTTTATTCAACTGAAGCGCTGGGGGGATAAATCAATGACAAGAAACAGAAAACAGCAAGCCAAAGAGGCAGACAAGTAGAAACCAGAGGGAAAACAAAGCCGAACAAGGAAACGTCGTCTTGGGTCATTGTAAGGCTGAGCCCTGAACAGTTACAGATGTATGATCCACACACTGCACGCAGACGAAGAAAAATCAGGATACGATCACATTAAAGAGAGAGAGGAAAGAAAACGTGTGTGTGTGTGTGCATGTGTGTGTGTGCAGCAGCTGGAGATAAGATACCTCACTTAAAGCCTTCCTTGGACGTCCCTGGCAGTGCAGTGGTTAAGACTCTGCATTTCCATCGCAGGGGGAATGGGTGGGTTCAATCCCTGGCTAGGGAAGTAAGATCCCACACGCTGCATGGTGTGACCAAAACCAAGACCCGAAACCAAAACCAAAAGCCTTCCGCAGCAGAAAGTCCCTATGTAACCCTCCATAAGACTGGAGCGCTAAGAAATAACAGTAAGAGCCTATTTTTAGGTCACTCAAGCAAATTAAACCAGCTTAAAGAGTTGAAAGTAGGATGACTTTGAGAGTGACGGGGAGTTGGGCAGCATTTTGTTTCAACCAAGGGCATATATTACTTCAATAAAAGTAAAATTTCAGTTGTTTTAATTTTGCTCAAAGAAAAAAAGCAGATGTCTTTAAGAGGCCAGACAGAGTCTGGCTCTGAGCCGGCCTACACAACGGGCAGATTCTATCTGAAATAAGAGGCCCCCAGCCCAGACAATTCGTGTCCCTTCCCGAGTTATGGGACACTGAGGAAGAAGGGTGGGAGGGAGAATGAAGGTGAAGGGGAGGGAGGTTCTTTTTGAATTTTAAGAGACACAGTTCAGTTCAGTCGCTCAGTTGTGTCTGACTCTTTGCGACCCCATGCGACCCCACGCCACACACCCCATCACCAACTCTGTGGGGGCGGCTCCTGTGGGCAGCTGCAGATAAGAGCACCAAGAGGGAGGTGCGGAAAAGGCCAGGCCAGGGCCCAGCCCACCGACTCAGACACTGCGAGCTGGTGGACTCGAGGGCAGCCTGAACTCCACGGCAGCTGCTGCGCTGTTTGTAAACTCCTTCGGAGAGGCCAAGCGGATAATAGCGTTGCTAGGAGATGTGCTTCGCAGGGCGGCCGGCTTCCTGTGAGGACCTTCGTGTGGCTTGAAGGATGGGATGGGCTGGACCTGAACAAAAGGGTTCTGGGATGGAGTAGCCACCGACCATCTGCTGCCGCCTCTGGGGCCCAGAGTGAGATGGGCTGGAGGCCCCGGTTGGTCCCCACTTCTGCCGTGAGCCCCAGTCTTCAGGGCCCTGGAGAGAAGGGAGCCTATACTTGTCCCCCCATGACACGGGATAGCCCCACTCCAGGCCCCCAGTAGGGAAGTGCTTTTTGCTTCCAAAGAAACCAGTGGGCAGAGGCTGCTCCTGGGCACCGTGGCGAGGCTGGCAGCCGAACAGAAAAGGGAGCCCACCGTCCCCATCCCCAGGCTTTATCACTGTCTAGGTGCCCAGTGGTTTCCCTGGGGACTCCACTGCTTCCAGGAACATCAGGCTCTAGAGTCCCCGCCCAGCTGCCATATTCTCACCTGACAGAGCCGGGCAGGGACTCCAGCCTGGGGACTCAGCGAGGCAGTCATGTGGGGGACTGCAAGGCGCGTAGCAGGTGTTTAATAAAGTCTTTTCTTGTTTTGGCTGTGCCACGCCACGCACACGTTCCTATTAGTTTCCCATCCAGGGATCGAACCTGCACCCCCTGCAGTGGAAGCACAGAGTCTTCCCTTATTCGTTCAAAAAATACAGATGTGTGAGCACCTCTCACCTGCGGGCTTTGTCACCCGGGCTCTCAGCCCATGTCTGCTCTCGTGGAGCTGGCAGTCCAGGCTCCCATGCTGTCCATGCTTAACTGCAAACAGGGGCTGGAGCCAGAGCCCCTGGAAGGGGAAGGCCTTTCTGAGGGGATGCTGGAGTCAAGATGAAAGAGCTCTGCTGGCACTGGAAAAACGGATGTGCTGGGCTGGGCGGGAAAGGAGGCCGGCGGTGCTGCAGGGCCGGGGGGGCCCACCCAGTGCCTGCACTCTCTCTCCTCAAGTTCAAAGGCCACTTCCTGTGCCCTGCGAGTCTTCAGGGATACACAGGTTCAAAGTGAGATGAGAGGAGAGACTCTAGCTTCTTTGGGGCCAAGCATGCTGCACTCCAATATCCAGGGCCAGGGCAAAGCGCCCCCCCACCCCGGGGTCTGGGAAGCAGGTAACTAGTCGTGGTCAGAGCCTTGCCAAACCATGAATGAACCATGTTTGTTCATTCCACCCAAAACCATCGGCACAGGTATGGGCAGGAGCCAGGAAAGCATAGAACCACTGAGGAGGGTGGGCGTCAGAGCAGGGGATCTTGAGTTCAAGGGCACTCCTTCCTCTCCTTGCTGGCCTGCCTGGGGACAGGCCAAAGCATCGCTGGCCTGCGACCTGTCCTGGGGTCTCTGGCCTCCCCTTCCTTCACCCACTCAGCACCTGGAGATTTTCTAAACTGCAATTTCCAGTCATGTCATATTGTGTATCATCAGTAAAAAAGAAAGCCTCTGTTTCCTTCTATGCCCCCAAGGCTATGTATGTCTCCATCCCTGCCTCCCAGGTCCATCTCCTCCAGCCACTGGCCTCTCCTCTGGCCATGGCTGGGCCCCCACACCCCCCACAACTCCCAGTGCCCCAAAACTGGCACACTGAGATTCCTCTCTGCCCAGAATGAATGCTCAGCCATGCCACTGCCTGGCAGATGCCGACTCATCTCAGACCCTGATTCCTGCCCCACTGCCGCCCCAACCCCAGCCAGGGCCACAGGGAGAGAGCACCCGTCTCCTTGCGCTGACTGTTTAGGCCGCACAGATTCCTGGACGGCAGGCGGGGTGAGGGCTGTCTTGCCCGGAGCCCAGCATGGGGCCTGGCCGGGTGCTAGGAGCTGGGCACAGGAGCAAGTGATGCGTCCACACCACACATGAGAACTGCCCCCTGAAAGGCAGCGAGTTCCTCCTGGGACAAAGCCCTCAGGATTAAGACACACAGAGAGGGAGGCCCAGCCCTGCCACTGCACTACCTTACTATACACCCCGGGCAAGCCCCTTACCCACCTGTACCTCGTGGCACAGGGGTGCATGAAGGCTGCGTGCGGTGGTGCCCAGGCTGCCTCGCAGACCCGGGGCCACGAGGTCACCTCCAAGAGTATGCAAATCAGTCAGGGATGAGCTGGGATCCACTGAGATGACACACTCCCTGGGGACCGGTGTGCATGGCTGGGTTTGGGGACCAGGTGCCTGATGCAGGAGTCGATTAACATGCATGAACTGTCCCTCCACCGCCAAGACTTTCTAAACACCTGCCCCTGGGCTGTGGAGCTAAAACACAGGTGGCCCACCCCGCCCTGTCCCTTAACCAACTTATGGTGCAGAGGGCAGGACAGACAGGACCCTCCCTGCCACAGAAGGGAAGCCCTTTCTGTCTACCAAGGAGCCACTTATTTGCTGCCTCCATCCCCACCAGATATGCCGGCACTGAGAAAGGAGCCCTGATCCTGGGTGTCTGTGCAGGTGTTTGGGGGCCACGTTGAGAAGCATCTCAGCAGGTGATACCTGGTTACACATGTGCTGGGGCCTGAAAACCTAGGGATGGAAAACCCTGAAGGGGTTCAAGGAGGGACAGGTGGCCCCTCCAGAAGGAAGCCAGGAAGAGGGTCTTCTAGCCCCCAGACAAAGTGGGGGTGCACAGCTCCCAGCCCCCCCAGCCCTCTGGCTGCCGCCCGAGCCGTCCTCACCCTCATAGCAGTCACGCACGGTGCCGAAGTACACGTAGTACTGGTCGTTGGTGAAGAAAAGGAGGCTGAGCCAGGAGTCGAAGGCGTAGATGGGCACAATGAAGAGGATGCGGACGATGTAGCGCTGCTCGTTGGGGCAGCTGTAGCAGCGCAGGTGCATGTAGATCTGGGGGCGGAGGGGGCCGGTCAGCCGGGGCCCCAGAGCCCACGGCCGGCCCGCTCCACAGGATGGGGAGCCCACCCGAGCCCGGCTCTGCCCTCAGCTAGCACAGGGACCGCCACATAGCTCAGCCCTGAGCCTCTGCGTCCTTCTCTCTCCGCTGTGATGACACACACTTCCCGGGTGAAGCTGTTGTAAGCATCTGACCAAGGGGTGCATGAAGCCCACAGGCTGCGTGAGGTGGTGCCCAGGCTGCCTTGCAGGCCCAGGGCCACGAGGTCACCCCCAGGGTTATGCAAATCAGTCAGGGATGAGCTGGGATCCACAGAGATGACACGCTCCCTGGGGACTGGAATGTGTGCATGTCTGGGTTTGGGAACCAGGTGCCTGATGCGGGAGTCGACTGATATGCATGTGTTGTCCCTCCACCTCCAGGACTTTCTAAACACCTGCCCCTGGGGTGTGGAGCTAACACACAGGCGTTCAGGTGGGGGCCCACCCTGCCCTGCTGCTTAACTAACTTATGGTGGAGAGGGTGGGACAGACGGGACCCTCCCTTCCACAGAAGGTGGAAGTCCTTTCTGGCTGAGTGGCTGCAGCGACAGCCTCATTCTGGGTTTCACTTTCCCATCTGCTGAACAGGGGCAGAGCTGCCGGCCTCGCTGGCAAGTTGGGAGAATGCAATGCAGTTTTTAGAAAGCAGGGGAAAAAATAAAAGCTGCACACAAATGCCAAGAACAGCTCTAACCACGATGCAACAGTCCCAGCAGCCAGAGTCTCCCTCGGCCCAGCTCCCGTGACTTCATGCTTGGCCCAGCCAAGCCCTGTGCTCGGGAGGAGGAAGACGAAGCGCTTCCCATCTGCTGTGAGCCAGCCGCCTGGGAAGCAACGGGGTTCTAGGAGGGACGGGGAACCCTGGGACTGGAAGGGGCTCAGCCTCCCTCTTCATGGAGCAGCCTTCAAACCTTCTTCCTTGGGCAACCAAGGCACATCCCAGCCCACGGCAGCCTCTCCTGGGATGGCGAGCCCGGGGGATAGGGACCTTGACTTCCATCCCAGCTCTGCCACCAACTTGTATGTGACTAGGCTAGTGTCCCCTCCCTCATTCCTCTCTGGGTCTCAATTTTCTCCTCTGCAAAGGGGTCACTGCCACTCTGTACACAGCTCCCAGGCTCCCCTATAGCTTGGGCTGGACACGTGACCAGTTCTGGCCCATGGAAGGGGAGCCTTTTCTGGTTGAGAAGGTTAAATATTCAGAGTACCTTCTACACACACCCCTCCCTGCAGTTGTCAGACAGATGGTGTCTTGCACCTGTAAGATGCTGGAGCCACAGAATGGAAACTGACCAACACTGGGCTGACTGAGCAAGAACCCGACTCCCCCGGGGAAGCCTCTGAGATTCCGGCCTTATTTGTTACTGCAGTGTAGCCTGGCCTGGCCTAACTAACACCATGTTGGATGAGAAACCTCTCGGCACCACCAGCCCCCCGACCCCCGGCCCCAGAGGGCTGGGGCTTGCTGGCTCGCCTGGCCTGGGTACCTGGTGGCAGGTGATGAGCAGGGCTGTCCAAACGAAGAAGCCAGAGATGGCCTGAGCAGCGGTTGTCATCAGGAACACGGGCTGCTCCATGGCCGTGGGGCTGCCCTCAGGGATCACGGAGATGCTGGGCGAGGCTGCTGCCGTTGTGGGCGATGCTGGATCCGGGGCCAGCACAGCCCCCCTCACGGTCATGGTGCCCGGCAGCAGGGGGCTTCCTGAGAGAAAGCCTCAGAATAAACGACGAGCTGGCCTAGAAACAGAATCACAATATTAGCCTCCTTCCGCAGCACTGGAGAAAACCTTCTAGGCTGTATATCTCCCTTCAAAATGTGACCAGACCCTGACCATGCCTCACTCCAGCCCCTGGATTAATGGAACAGGCTCCTGACCAATCTCTCTGCTTCTTCCTTGGCCCCGCCATCCACATAGAGCAGCAAGTAAACCTTCTAAGACATCGGTCAGATTGAGTCCTTCCCTGCTCAAAACCCTCCAATGGCTCCTGTCTCCATCAAACTACAAGCTGTTGTCCTTACAGAGGCCCACAGACTGCCTGATGGGCCCTCTACACTCTCTGATCTCATGTCCACTCCCATCATGATCCTCCATTCCAGCCGCACTAGCCTCCTGTGGCTCCAACATGCCATGCCTGCTCCTGCCACAGGGCCTTTGCACAGCCTCTGCCTCGCCACACAGCAGCTCCCCCACACACCCTTTAGGTCTCTGTCCTGACCACCCATTCAAATATGACCACCCTCACCCAAGGTGCTTCTGACCTCTTTGCTTTATTTCTCTCCAGAGCACGCATTACCACCTGGCTCCAGCTGACAAACTGTACATCACTCACGTGTTCATTAACTGTCTGTCTCCCACACCAGACACTAGCTCCCTGAGGGCAGGGGCCCTGCTCTGCTCAGGACTGGATCTCCGGCCCTTGGAAGAGCGGTGTCCGGTGACTGTCTGCGGGCTCTGCCCATCTTCACACTTGGGGTCTAGCAGGGTCACTCCAGCCCTGAGGCACCCCCTCTACTGGCAGGTGTATTTCCTCTGCCATTTCTCCCCAGCTTCCCTAACGGCTGACATTTGGTCCTCACCAACCAGCTGTGCTGTGCTGGACACTTTGTGGCCCTTCCCCACCTTCAAACTGCTCACCTTTAGCTCATGGACCGCTCTTCCTAAAAGCCTGCCCTGATCACTTTCCCTGTTTAGGTACTTCCATGCGTTTCACCCGCCTCTGTGGTCCTACATGACACGTGCTGCTGTCATTTGCTTGCATTTATCCTCCTAAGTCCACCCACTCTTCAAGGCAAGACCATTTTTCCATCTTGGAATCCCCAGCAGCAAGCTTAGCACCAAGACCATTTATAATGTTTATTTTATCATCCGTAGATGTTCACTCCTTATTTCAAAAGGAAGTGGAGGTATGTCAGAGAGAAGCAATGAGTAGGGCTGAGGCAGCTGACATAAAGCAAGATTCAGGGTGGGGAAAGTAAAGACGGGCTGGCTGGGCCACAGGATGGCGCTCCAGCGTCCCGGGCAGTTACCTCGCGTGGGCTGCCATGTTGGCCGCACACTCCTGGTAGCAGCCTCAGTACCTGGGGTAACAAGTTAGTAGTGTCACGCTGGAAGGAAACCATACACTACAGGAAGAACTGTTGTTACGGTTCTCCTGTTGTAAACTGGCAAGTTTTCAAACAAGGACCAATGCCAGGCTGGGGACTGGGAAGCCATTCCATCAGAAGCACCTGGAAAGCTCTCGGAGGAGCGGTCGCACCCCTCCACAGACTTGCGAGACCCACGGCCCTGATGGAAGCCCCTTTCAGCGCTGCCCCTGTTGACAGGTTGGACAATGCCTTCCTGGGTCACGGGGCCTCCACGCAGCAAAGGCCCCAGACCAACCTGCCATGGACCAGGTGACCGTCCAACCACTGATGCAAACAGATGCGAAGGTGAGAGCAGAAAGAGCCCTGGCTGAGGCTCAAATCTTAGCTCCACCACGACCAGCTGTGTGTCTGCACAGGCTCAGTGGACCCCAGAGGGTCTACACTGCCTGACCCAGAAAACGGCCAATCCCCCACACCCAACCATCTCAGCCTGAACCCTGCGGTCAGCCCAGATGACCTCTCCCAGTGCCCTCCCCGCCTGAGGCTTCCTGGGGCCTTCCTGGGGTGGATGCTGACTCCGAGATGGAGAGGATTCTTGCCCACATCTCCCCACCCCTTGGCCCCCGTCTGGGTCACGTCTGCTCTTAGCTATATGTTTTTACCCTGGAAGAGCCCCCTATGTTTCTATTTTCCTGTAAAAATAAACGATGTCTAACGCACAGACCGAGAGAAGAATCTCGATTAAAAACTCAAAACTGGAGAAGGCATCTATATAAAGAAACTCAAAATTGGAGAAGGTGTCTATATAAAGACTGGTGGCGCTTTGAAAAAGAGACATGGTGACAAGTCTAAGAATAGCTCCTGTAAGTATGGTTGCAACATTGAAAACCAGCGCCAGAAATATTTCCTAAAAGAGAAGATCTGGGTTGTAAATCATCATCTTTGTCTGTCATCCCAAATTAAATGAATAAACACAAGGAAATGGGGGGGGGGGTTCAGGAAGTACAGACGCGCTTCCATCTTCCCCTTCTGAGCAAGGGCTGGGTGTGTCAAAGGCTGCTTTGTCCTCGGCTAACAGCAGTGCTGACGGGACTGGGTATAGACTCCCCGAGACGGCGCAGCCGCTGAGCTCCGGCCCCGCTAAGGGCTGACCCGCTAGGGCATCTATTCAGTGTGGCCGGTCTCCCGCTGGGCTTTGCTTCCTCTCCCTCGAGTACTCTCCTTATGTGGGTCATCTAGTTCCCAAGAAGTCCACTTAGAGGGTGAGTGACTTGCCCCCAAGTCAGACCCAGGACTTCAATAGAATATGTTCCAGGTGCCTACTGTCTCCCAACGGGGGGCCGTGGGTGAGCCGCTCCCGTGGGCTCCAGAGCCCCCTTCCAGGACGGGGGTCACGGCCGTCTCACCAGGGCCCTGACTCCTAGCAGGAAGGGCAGGGAGGTACTTCCCAGGAGGGGAAGCCGCGGCCTCGGCGGGCGCTCCTGTAGCCTGACCCACGCTGACCGCGTTCCTGACCATGCCTCGTGCTGGGGCCCCGTGATTTGCAGACCACTGTCTTCGTTCTCAGGCAGCCTCGCTGTTTACAAACCATTTCCCCCACAAGACCTCATGCCTTTTCTCATAGCAACTCTGAAGTAAGGAGGACTGTCTGCATCTTAGAGATGAGGAGAACAATGTGAAACTGGGTTTTTACAGCTTCCGAGGGTACCACCAAACGACTCAAGGGCTTTCATTCTGCTGCTGCTGCTGCTAAGTCGCTTCAGTTGTGTCCGACTCTGTGCGACCCCATAGACGGCAGCCCACCAGGCTCCCCCGTCCCTGGGATTCCCCAGGCAAGAACACTGGAGTGGGTTGCCATTTCCTTCTCCAATGCATGAAAGAGAAAAGTGAAAGTGAAGTCGCTCAGTCGTGTCCGACTCTCAGTGACCCCATGGACTGCAGCCTACCAGGCTCCTTCGTCCATGGGACTGTCCAGGCATGAGTAATGGAGTCGGGTGCCATTGCCTTCTCCCAAGGGCTTTCATAATAACCCCCAAAATACTTCCTGGGGTACCAACAAATAACTCTAGGATTTTCATAATAACCCCCCAATACTTCAGGCAGTGTTTTGACTTACAGGCGCTGGGTCCCCGGCACCGAGAGAGGCAAGTGAAGGCAGCTCTCAAGGGTCGCCCTGCTTCCGGGACCCTGGGCAGCTCATGGCACTAAACCCCACAAACTTGGGCGCTGGCAGCAGGGGTGGGCACCGAGTCCCACCCTTTCACATGTGGGACAGGGACCTTCCTGGGAAGGACCTCTGCCTGCCTGGGTCCCAACAAGCGAGTAGGATGCTGGCCTGGTGACACCTCAGACCTGGGAAAAGTGGGGGGTTTTGCTCCCCAGGGGAAAGGACCCCGATATCTGCCTTTTCTCCACGCAGCTCACACACACCAGAGCGGGGAAGACACACAGATGGAGCTCAGAACCTCAGCTCTGGCAGGTGCCCTGTATGTTCTTAATCGACTGAAATTAAACTGCCAGGGTCGTGGTAGAGACCCTGAGGGGAGACAATGGAGTCATCTTTCCAGCAAACACGACCTGAAGCCTCTGGACACTGTGCTGGGCATGGAAGACCAGGTTCAAGGACTCACGGCTCCTCCACACGCCTGCTCTACGTGACTGGGGAACCTGGAGGCCTTGCCCCCACCACATTGCACAAGGGAGTGCCCACTACCCAGGGAGCCCTGAGGAAGTGCCAACCACCTTGGCAAAGGCTGGGGAGAGGGGTCGGGAAAGGCTTCAAGGTGGCAGGGGCTTTGGGCAGAGCTCCAAGGAGCCTACCCAAGCTCCAGCTGTGAGGTCACCAAGCTGAGTTCCTACTGGACTCCACCGCCTGCAAGCTTGACTTCATGTCTCAGAGCTTCAGTTGCTTCACCTATAATATTTGAGGGTAACGACATCATTGTCGGGGGAGTTTCCACTTTACACAAGTCCCATTAGTAAAGCGAGACAGAATGCAACCAAAAATGACTATTTTGCAAACAATGGACACAGATACGGGTCATCGTATCATCATTTTATCATCAGTGGATGATACAACCACTGGGTGAGGCTACTGGGATATCTGATAAGGGATGGAACAAGACACAGTCAAGGTCAACATCACTGAAGAGGGGCACGGGGTACACAGGACACACACGGCACCATCTAGGAAGGACCCTCACCCCCAAACTAAACTGGAATCAAAGCAAGTCCCTAGAACTAACCACCAGTATCCAGGAGACACAGAGGGTGGCACAACAGATGAAATGATACCATGAGGAAGCAGCAGCAAAGCCAGACCATGGGACCATCTACAGGACGAAGGACCTGGCTTCTCCTAGGAATCAGTGGCTTATAAACAAAGGTGGCTGAGGGGCAGTGACAGAAGAAGAGGCCAAGGAGACATTACAACTAAACGCAACGTGTGGACTTTGTTGAGTCTCTGTTAACAAACCAGTGATTTGAAAAGATATCTTTATGGATGCGTGATATGTATGACTGAGTCCCTTTGATGTCCACCTGAAACTATCACAACACTGTTAACTGGTTATACTCCAATATAAAATAAGAAGTTAAAGAAAATAAAAAATAAGTTAAAAATAGAAGAAGACACCTCTGAAACAGACAGCAAACAAGACTCCCTGCCAGTTTTGTCAGGTGCATGTGCTAAGTCGCTTCAGTCATGTCCGACCCTTGGCGACCCTAGGGACCACTGTCCATGGGGTTCTCCAGGCAAGAACACGAGTATGGATTGCCATTTCCTCCTCCAAGGGATCTTCCCAATGCAGGGATCGAACCTGCATCTTCTGTATTGGTAGGTGGGTTCTTCACTGCTGAGCCACTTTGGAAGCTCACTTTAGGTGCACGGTAGCTTTGCAAAAATAGAAGTGTTTATCAATGGAGGAAGAATAATCATTTCAATAAATAGTACTAGTTAGAACAACTGGATATCCAGAGACCAAAAAAAAAAAAAAGAACCTTAACCTAAACCTTACACCATACACAAAAATTAATTCAAAATGCATCATGGGTTTAAATGCAAAATGTAGGGACTTAACTGATGTCTCAGTGGATAGGAATACGCCTGCCAATGCAGGGGGCATGGAATCCCTTGTGCAGGAAGATCCCATATGCCGCAGAGCAACTAAGCCCACACACCACAGCAAGCCTTACTCTAGAGACCAAGAGCTGCAACTACTGAAGTGTGTACACCCTAGAGCCCGTGCTCCACAGCAAGAAAAACCACCATAAGGAAAAGCCCGGGCACCTCAACAAATACTAGCCCCCACTCACCTTGACTACAGAAAGCCCACGTAAGAAGCAACAAAAAGCGCAGTCAAAAATAAAATAATGAATCATTTTTTTTAAATGCAAAGTATAAGACTACAAACCTTTTAGAAGGCATAGGAGAAAATCTTCGAAACACAGGGCTAGGTGTAGCCTTCTTAGACTTAACACCAAAAGCATGACCCTCTAAAAGGAAAACCTGACTGGACATCACCAAAAGTAACTTTCATGCTGTGATTATGTGAACAGCATGAACAGCAAGCCACAGAGCGGAAGAAAATATCTTTGAGCCACATATCCAACAAATAACCAGCATCTGGAATATAAAATATAGCAAGAATGCTCAAAGCTCAACAGTTTAAAAAAAAAAAAACCCAAACGATTCAGTCAGAAAATTCACGAAAGATACAAACAGACCCTTCACACAAGAAGCATGGCCAACATGCAAATGGCTGATCAACATTAGCAATTAGGGAAATGCAAACTAAAGCCACAACGAAGTATCATTCAGTTCAGTTCAATCGCTCAGTCGTGTCCGACTCTGCGATCCCATGAATCGCAGCACACCAGGCCTCCCTGTCCCCACATATAAATACGAAATAGTGACAGCAAATGTGGGTGAGGATGCAAAGAAACTGGCTGACACACACATTCCTGGAGGCAGGATGAGAAGGTAGAGAGCCACGCTGGAAGAGTCTGGCAGTTTCTTATAAAACTAACACGCACTTACCACACAACTCAGTAATCACTCTTAGACATTTATCCTAGAGAAATGAAAACGTACATTCACACAAAAACCTATACACGAAATGTTCACAGCAGCTGCCTTTGTAACTGTCGTGCTACTGCTGCTAAGTCACTTCAGTCGTGTCCGACTCTGTGTGACCCCATAGACGGCAGCCCACCAGGCTCCCCCATCCCTGGGATTCTCCAGGCAAGAATACTGGAGTGGGTTGCCATTTCCTTCTCCAATGCATGAAAGAGAAAAGTGAACGTGAAGTCGCTCAGTCTGTCCGACTGTTAGCGACCCCATGGACTTCAGCCCACCAGGCTACTCCGTCCATTGGATTTTCCAGGCAAGAGTACTGGGGTGGGGTGCCATTGCCTTCCCCGGTAACTGTCATGGAAACATGGAAACAATCCAAATGTCCTTCTACAGGTGAAAGGTTAAACTTTTGGTACATCCAGACCATAGACCACCACTCAGCAACAAAGAGGAACAAACTATTGATACAGGCAGTAGTCTAAACGGACCTCGAGGTATTGTTTAGTGAAAACAGTCAGTCTCAAAATATCACATACTGCCTGGCTCCATTTATGTAACATACTCAAGACAACAAATCTATAAAGATGGAGAACAGATCAGTGGTTGGCTGAGGCAGCAAGGGAAACACAGGAGCTCCCTCCAGGCGGAGAGATACTCTGTATCTTGAAGCGGTGGCGGCTACATGAGACTACAGGTGAAAACCTGCAAAAAAGGGCACACACAGGAACACAGTGGAAACTGAGTAAGGTCTGTCTGCTGTTGTCTAGTTGGGCTTCCCTGGGGGCTCAGCAGTGAAGAATCCGCCTGCAATGCAGGAGATGCAGGTTTGATCCCTGGGTTGGGAAGATCCCCTGGAGAGGGAAACGGCAACCCACTCCAGTATTCTTGCCTGGGAAATCCCATGGACGGAGGAACCTGGTGGGCTACAGTCCATGGACTGTAGAGTCAGACACGATTTAGTGCCTAAACAACTGCTGCCTAGTTAACAGTACCAGAGGGACTTCCCCGGCTGTCCAGTGGCTAAGACCATGCTCCCAAGGCACCGGCCCCGGGTTCCAATCTCTGGTCAGGGCACTAGATCCCACATGAAGCAACTAAGAGTTTTCAAGGCTCAACTAAAGATCTCACGTGCTGCAACTAAGACCCAGCACAGCCAAATAAATGAATATTTTCAAAAAACAGTACTATACTAATGTCCACATCCTGGTTTTTATATTGGCCTAAAGCAATTTTGAGATGTTGGCCTTGGTAGAGGAAGGGTACATGGGGTTTTATGTACTATTTTTGCAACTTCCTATGAGCTTATAATTATTTCAAAATGTAAAAGGTTTTAAAAGGTCCTTATCAAGTAGAGATGCATACTGAACTACTTCAGGATGAAAAAGAACATGACAGCTAGGATTTTGCTCTTTGGAAAGGGGGAGAGAGACAGATGCCAACAAGACTGCCAGATGTCACTAACTGTTGCAGCTGAGTGACTGGCAGGTAGAAACACAGTCTAGGAGCTCTATCTACTTCCCTGCATTAGACACTTTGCATAATAAAGTTTTCGACCACAAAACAGGAGAATTTCCCACCAAATCTGTAATGAGATGGGCACTGACTCAGGAAAGCATCTCTATCAGAGATTTACCAGTTGGTTATCTTGTAGAATGGAGAAGGAAATGGCAACCCACTCCAGTATTCTTGCCTGGAAAATTCCATGGACAGAGAAGCCTGGTANCAGGAGAATTTCCCACCAAATCTGTAATGAGATGGGCACTGACTCAGGAAAGCATCTCT
Organism: Oreotragus oreotragus; assembly: GCA_006410675.1. Taxonomy (NCBI): domain Eukaryota; kingdom Metazoa; phylum Chordata; class Mammalia; order Artiodactyla; family Bovidae; genus Oreotragus; species Oreotragus oreotragus. The sequence goes on along the minus strand of SJYX01019058.1, from coordinate 187,116 downwards.
ATCAGAGATTTACCAGTTGGTTATCTTGTAGAATGGAGAAGGAAATGGCAACCCACTCCAGTATTCTTGCCTGGAAAATTCCATGGACAGAGAAGCCTGGTAGTCTACAGTCCATGGGGTCGCAAAGAGTCGGATACGACTGAGCGACTTCACTTTCACTTTATCTTGTAGAAACAAAATCAAAAAGATTTGTCAAACCTAATCACTGACCTCAACACATCTTTCTTTAACTACCCCCCCCCCAAAAAAAGTTCTACTTGCCCATTTTTCCCTGTGACCACTGGCTGTCAGAGATATGTTTCCCAAGGATGTTTCAAAAACATCTTTTGGTGCTATTTCAGTGGCTAAGTCATGTCCGACTCTTGTGACCCTATGGACTGTAGTTTGCCTGGGTCCTCTGTCTGTGAGATTTCCCAGGCAAGAATACTCGAGTGAGCTGCCATTTCCTTCTCCTGGGGATCTTCTTGACCCAGGGATCAAACCCGCATCTCCTGCATTAGCAGGTGGGTTATTTACCATTGAGTCACCGGGGAAGCCTAATAACATCTTTAAGCATGTTTAACACGTCCCTCACAGGAAAGGCTTGTTATCACACTCAATGAGAAAGGAACTGCTCTTTAAAAGAAACCTCAGTTAGGGCAGAGGTTTCCAGAAAAGTATATATAAAACACTTCTCCTGTTACAAGAGTATGTCACCCAAAACAATATGCTGAAACTTAAAAAAAAAAAAAAAAAAAAAAAAAAAGCTCTTATCTGAGCTCCTAAAAACCTACGTAACAGAATTTTCTAATCTGTTTAAAAATTTCCAAAGCATCTGAGGGGGTTTTGGACTCATGCGTTAAGAACTTTAAAATGCCTTCCATTTAGTTTACAGGAACATCTGATTGGCCTCGGGGAGGATGGAAATGTACTAGCCAAATTTCAACAAATCCTCTGCATCCGCGTGCATGGGATGGAAAAATGAGTAACCCGATTTAGAAAACAAGCCAGTGATGCGTTTCCTCTGTGTGCAGCTACGTGTCCTCAGCAGGGATCTTTTTCAGGGAGGGCAGCCATTAAAACGAAGTGTCTAAACAAACTGGTCTCTCCCGCAGCATCAGAGCCCAGTTTCCAAAAATAAGTACATGAAGCCAGAAGGTTTTTGAACTACTAACAATTTTTAAAAATCATTACATCTTTAACTCATCTTCTGATTTCCAGCTTTGGTGTAGGTTTTATGATACATGTATTGTAACAGTGTATCTTTACAGTTTTTGTGTAAACACTGGCTTCCCCAGTGGCTCAGCAGTCAAGAATCTGCCTGCCAATACAGGAGATGCAGGAGACCTGGGTTCAACTCCTGGGTTGGGAAGATCCCCTGCAAGAGGAAATGGCACTCAACTGAGTGACTAAGTGCGTCATGTGTGTGCATGTCAGTCGCTCAGTCTTATCTGACTCTTTGAGACCCGTGGACTTTAGCCCACCAGGCTCCTCTGTCCATGGAATTCTCCAGGCAAGAATACTGGAGTGGGTTGCCGTTTCCTTCTCCAAAGTTCGCAATGTAACAATAAGAAAATACAAGTATATAGTAACTACAACAGTATCCATATAATGGGGGATGCTACTGCTAAGTCGCTTCAGTCGTGTCCGAGTCTGTGCGACCCCATAGAGGGCAGCCCACCAGGCTCCCCCGTCCCTGGGATTCTCCAGGCAGAACACTGGAGTGGGTTGCCATTTCCTTCTCCAATAATGGGGCACATGCCCGCAAAGCTCTTCTACTGATAGGGATGTGTGAGTAAAGAAAGTCTGGAGTGATGCTGTAAGCAGTGGGAAAAGCCAGTCACTGACATGGCTCCTAACTTTCTCTTCAGTCCCTCTGCTTCTGTCTTCCCGCCTCCCTCAGGCCCAGGCTGAACCAGAATGAAAGCACAGTCAAGGCCCGGTCCTGCCTCTCTCTTCCAGCAGCCCACCTACCAGCAAGGCGGCTGCAGATGTGGCCTTATTCGCTGCACTTGCTTGTAGGCTCTGAGTCAGGGAAGCTGGGCCGCAACCTCGGTGCTGCTACCCAGCAGTGACTGGGCAGGTGACCGAATTGGTTTTCTGGGTGCACCATGCTGTAAGCAGGACCCTTGGGCCAAAGGAGTTTACCAACTCAAGAGTTGTTCAGATTCAAGGGATTGTGGTGCTGTATTGGCTGGATAGCATCACCGACTCAATGGACATGGGTTCGGGTGGACTCCGGGAGTTGGTGATGGACAGGGAGGCCTGGCGTGCTGCAGGCCATGGGGTCGCAGAGTCAGACGCCACAGCGCCTGGACTGAACCGTGGTGCTGTATGGGCTTCCCTGGTGGCTCAGAGGGTAAAGCGTCTGCCTGCAGTGCGGGAGACCCGGGTTAGATCCCTGGGTTGGGAAGATCCCCTGGAGAAGGAAATGGCAACCCACTTCAGTACGCTTGCCTGGAGAATTCCATGGACAGAGGAGCCTGGTAGGCCACAGTCCATGGGATCGCAAAGAGTCAGACTTCACTTTCTTTTTCCTTCTATGAGCTTCCTAGGTGGCACTAATGGTAAAGAACCCATCTGCCAGTGGAGCAGACAGAGAGACTTGGGTTCAGTCCTTGGGTTGGGAGTATCACCTGGAGGAGGAAAGGGCAGTCCACTTCAGTATTCTTGCCTGGAGAATCCCACGGACAGAGGAGCCTGGTGGGCTACAATCTGCCACTAAGTCGTTTCAGTTCAGTTGTGTCTGACCCTGTGCGACCCCACAGACAGCAGCCCATTGGAGTGGGTTGCCATTTCCTTCTCCAGTGCATGAAAGTGAAAAGTCAAAAGTGAAGCCGCTCCAGTCGTGTCCGACTCTTCGCGACCCTCTGGACTCCCGTCGGACACAACTGGAAGGACTTTAGCACGCGTGCATGGTGCTGTATATACTGCTTACGTGGTAACACCCCTAGAGGGGTCTGGGTGGCACCCCCAAATCAAACACATAGTATTTCCACAGAGAAAGGTGAGATATTTTTAAAGACCATAATTAGTCTCGCATCAATTCAGGTCAGATTTTTGCCACAAAATTAGTTTGCTGCAGACTTAGGAAGAACCTTTGGGATTTCAAGCGTTCTGAATTCCAGAAAGGAGGAGAAGGGACATGGCCCTGGACTATCCTCCAACGCTTCGGGGAGGTGATGCTCCAGGAAGCAGGAATCAAGTGCGGTTTATGTTTTCACTTATCTTCAAACATGCCCACATCCCTCCTCTTGATATGAAATTCTCTGAGAACACATTAGGCTTTGATGGTGGGATGCAGAGGTCCAGAGCCCTTAGCAGCCAGGCCCTAGCCTCCCTCCCCGCCTCCTCCTTGAGTGCTGGCAACACAGGGTCCCTCCACATGTGCCCTGGCCCCTGTCCCAACACACCCTCCTCTCAGCCCTGGTCCTTGTGGCAAGTGACCACTTTCACTCACGAGCCATCCTCGGCATCACAGCCTCCGTGAGGGCCGGCCCACTCCCTCCCAGCTGTTTCCATGAGGTTTGTTCTGACAGTGTTCCCGTCTCCCCACACCTGAGTCATCTATCTCTCAGCCTGGCATAGCAGCAGACACACAGCAGGGGCCTGGAAGAGAAGGATCAATCAGATGACTGTTGAATGCCAGGCATTAAGCCACATAATGCAGGCCGCCGGCTTTCCGTCACTTGGCCTCTTCCTTGCCATTCAGAGTTCTGCTGAAGGACCTCGAGGTTTGGCTGGAGGAAGGGATAGGCCAGGGCAAAGGATGGAGGCTGAGTCATGCTGTCTCACACACGTCTTCCAGTGTGGAGAGGCCACGCCACTGAGGGCAAAAGGACTTGTCCCAAGTGCTCCATCAGAACTTAGTCCACCTGGTGTGAGCGACAAGAAGGTGAGAACCTGCCAAGACAGGGATGTTTGAACCAACTGGCACAAGATGGCAAAATGTTCTGGCTGCTTCCAGAAGAAGGAGGCTCCCAATCAAACAGGGCTAGAGGTCTCCTGGTGCAGGGACGCTGGTTGAGGAACCTCTGGAGGGCAGTTTACTCTTTCTTGTCTTCTCCCCAGTCAGCCTGCAAGCCTGTAGAGGTCAGAGGTCATGTCTCATGTGCAGCTCTCATCTCTAGCACCTACCTCAGAGCCTGGATGTGGTCAGCACTCAACAGGCTTTGGCTGGATAAGGGCAGGGGAAACCAAATGAATGTTCGGGCTCTGCAACTCCTTCCAACTCTAACATCCTATGACACCTCCCACCAGCCCTGTACCAACCCCCAGGAACAACCCCTTCTCCTGTGCCACCTGCCCCCGGATCTCTACCACTGCCCCCTCCTCCCTGCCTCTGTAGCTGTCACCTTCTATGGACCATTACCGTTTATGCATGGCATGTCCTCCCTGGCCTTTCCCATTATCTACCGCAATTGGCATTAAACCTGTTCCCTTCACACTCTGAGTCGGGCTCCATGAGGGCAGGGACTAAGCGCCACGATGAACGTGCCTGCTGATGACCGCTGTGGGGGCGTGGCGACAAGCACACTCACTCAGCCGGGGCGCACCCAGAGCAGGACACTGTCAGGTGAGGGGCGTCACGTCCCGACTGGCATATGGCCTGTGGCACTCTGCAGTCGACAAGGCGCTCCTGACAGCCGGGGGGAGTGGGTTTTATTGGAGTCGCAGCATCTTGGCAGGGTAACAGGCTCTTCTGGAAGGGCCTCGGGGAGCAGCAAGCCACAAGACTGGACAGAGCTCATCTGGCAGGTGCAGAGAGCCCGGCTTCAGGGGCCTGGGGGAGCAGGGTCAGGCAAACCTAGCACACAAGCGAGGAGTGCTGGTTTATGAACGTCCTCCACACCTCCTACCAGCCCCCAGGAGGGCGCCTGAGATCTCAGGGTCAGAGTACAGGGAGATGGGGGCCTCAAGTAAAACTCAACCAGGCCCTGGCAAGGTCTGGTGAGCCACGCCACAGCTTAGCAAGCAACTTGGAGTGACGCAGACACTCACGGCTGCTAACACAGCCCTACCCCATCCTTCTCTGGGAAAGACATCTTCTGGCTGACTCCTGCTCTGAAGACACCCACCTTTTCCAGAAAAGCTATGGAGCTATGTATAGTCCCCAGACTCAGCCACCTGCCTTGGAACTTAGGTATTTCACATTCTCACCCAGATTTTATTCTATCATTTCACTTCATGCTTGGGCGATACCTTGCCGTCTCATGTCCCCTACAGATTTTCTGTGTGGAGGGCTGAATGATGGCATCCCAAAGATATTCACCTGAACTTGCGAATATTTTACCTTAAATGGCCAAAGGAACCTTGCAGGTGTGATTAAGGCTCTTGAGATGAAGAGATTATCCCAGATTATCTGAGTAGGCCAGACAGAATCACAAGGATCCTTACAAGAGGAGAAAAGAAAGGCTTTGAAGCTGGAGGAAGGGCCCTGAGCCAAAGAATCCAAGTGGCCTCTAGAAGCTGGAAAAGGCAAGGAAATAGATTCTCCCCCATCGAGCCTTCAGAAGGAATGGGGCCCTGCCAACGCCTTGACTTCAGAGCCGTGAAATACATTTCAGACTTCTGACTGCAAAACTAGAAGAGAACAAATTCATCTTTTAAGTCACTAAGTTGCTGGCAGTTTGTGAGAGCCACCGTGGAAACTTAATACACCTAATTTACAGATGAGGACAACAGGGGTCTGGAGGGCTAAGGCCATCTGCCCACAGAATCCCGGCAAAAGGCTCCTCGCACTGCCCGCACTGCCCTGTCAGACCCCTGGTCTCCAAGGGCTGTTAAAGAGCCGTGAGCTCTGGAGTCAGACGGCAGGACTTGACTTTCAGGGCCATCACTTACTCACTCTGTGGCTGTGGGCAAGTTACACAGCTTCTCCTTGCTGCAGCTTCCTCAGTGGTAAGATGGGGCTGCAGCCACCCTTACGTTCGAGAGAACTGCAGGGAATAAACAAGTTACTACGCAGCACCAAGGACAGGGTCAGGAGGGCATGGCGTCATCCGTGACAATTCGCTCCCGTTTCACAGGCATTCCCTCCTTTGGCCAGGGTGGGGCACCCACCCAACAGTCTCTGAGACCCGGGCCAGTCCTGTCTCCAGTGGTCAGCTCTGTTTTAAACCTTCCAAGGTCATATTTTCATTCATTAGGTTCTGATCCAAACCCTTTTGAGCTGCAGCTCGGACGGTTGCTACACACCCATGAGCCAAGCTGGGCTGGCAACACGCTCACCCGCACATCTTCGGAATATTAACACAGCCCGGGAGGGATTTCAGTTCTTTTATTTAAGATCCATGGAGAAACTTTCACCTCCACAGAGCTCACTAGGCACCACTTGATCTGAGCACGGTTAATCTGAACTGGCCGCTGCTCCCACTTCGGCCACCGGGGGGATGACGGGCCCTCTGGTCTCCGGCGGCTGTCTGCTCTGTGAACTTCTGGCTAGCTGCCTTTTTGGGGAGGCTGACCCACATCAGAGCAGGTCAGCAGCCCTCAGCCTGGCCTTTCTCCAGAGGGGATTAGAGGGAAAGAGCAGCCAGGGGCTGGGCGGGTCTGCCTGGTTAGCCTCTGGAAAGAGTATCACATGCCCTCCCGAGGGGGCAGGGTCCTGTCTCTCGGTCCCGCTCCCCTGGGATCAACACAGACAAGCCAAGGCCACTCCAGTGGCCCGGCATCTGTCCCTCTTCTCCTGGGGCCAAGTTCCCACGAGTCTCTCAACAGGAAAGAAAAACCATCCAATCGTGTATCTATCCATCACTTGGTGGTAGGGACGGGGGGTAGGTGCTGAAATGAAAGAGAACAAAGTAATCCAAAATCCTTCAGCAAGAGCTTACTTAATTCAGCCTTGTAATTAAGTTTTTTGTTTTTGTTTTTTTTCCAATACATACCAGGCCAAATTTTGACCCTTATAGTTTTCTCCCAAACTGAGAACAGATGGGCCAGTGCTCAGCCTCTCTAACTAGACTCTGTGTCCCTCTAATGAAACCACCTTTTCAGCCAGCTAAACCCAATCCAGCCCTAAGCAAATGGGTCCCCTTTGGATGAGAAACCCTGAACCTCAATAGTCCCACTGGCCCGGAAGAACAGCCTGTGGAAGCTGAGACAGCTGAACCTGTCCCGGCCTCTGGGACTCCTCTGGCAAGAAGTCCAGCTTCAGCCCTGGGTACCCAGTGAGAAATCCCAGCCTGAATGTCATTCATGAAAACATGTATGTACTGAGTGGGCTGAGCCAGCATTCCACCCTGGGTACACACCCCACAGGAATCCACGTGTGTCCCACAGATAAGAACAAGACATTTCACAGCAGCCCTGTTTAAAACACCCAAAACCTGGACACAGAGTGAATAAACAGGGATGGTGGATCCAGGAACAGTGAGTGAGGGGCTCCAGCCCTCGGGGGTGGAAAATCCACGCATAACTTACAGTCAGCCCTTTGCATCCACGTCTGTAGATTCAACCAACCACAGATCAGGCAGCACTGTGAGCACATTTATTGAAAAAAAAATCCGTGGATAAGTGGACCCATATGGTTCAAAGCCATGTTCAAGGACCAGCTGTATACTGAAACAGCGTGGCCTTCCATGCCGCAGTGAGCAAGGACTGCTCTACACGACCTGCGTGACTCTTCTAAAGACATGACTCCATTTACAAGCAGGCCAGATCCAGTCAATAGTGGTGAGGTATGAGCAGTGTTCCCTCAGAGGTTTTGACCTGGAGGAGGCCCCAGGGAGCCCCAGGGAGAGGTTGGGAATGTTCCGCAGCTTGAGCTGGACAGTGGTTTACATAGGTATTTACGGATGTAAAAATCATCACACTGTACACCTACCTGTGTACTTTACTGTAGCAGGTTAATGAACATACACCTTCAAGAACCTTCTGTGTGCTAAGTCCAAAGGGTATTTCAAGCAAGGCCCTAGCGCTTAAGAGCTCACAGTCTAGTAAGGAAGAAAATATTAATACGCTCAAAAAACAATGCAAGGTTGCCCATGACCAGTGGGGCAGGTGATGAGAGCTGGCCAGGGGATTGCTGGCATCACTGCTGAGTCAGGGAAAGGGGTAGAAAAAATTGATCCAATGCAGGAGTTTTGGAGGCAGCCAGACCTGTGTCCGATCCTACTTCTCACTGTGTGACCTGGACCCGATGTTTGCTCTGCTTCTTCGGCCTACGGGGGAACCACAGTGGAAAGCACAGCATTTCCTGGGTCCTTGTGAGGATCAGGGAAAGAATGCACACAGAGCACTGGGCCGTGAGATTTGTTATTCCTGCTGCGAGGCTGCGCCCGCCCTGTGCCAGGCACCACGGTTCACAGATGTGAAACGGGCCCCTCCCCCTCCTCCGCCTCCTGATCCCACCATGAAGAGGGCAGCCACCACTCACCCACTCTAACAAAACTGCAAGCATCTAACAAAACAGGGGCTGTGATGTGGACTTGGCCCTAAAGGAACCTGCAGCCCAGTGGGGAATCAGACACCTAGGACACAATGTAAAAGGCTTAAGTGCAGCGGAGAGGAAGAGATAAAGAAACGGGGGAGGTCAGAGGGCAGAGGGAGGTAGAAACTGAGCTGGGCCTTCAGAGGTAGATAGGATCTGGGCACGTGGAGACCGCCTAAGAGGGAACTGCGTGAGCAACAAACAGCACAGCGGTAGGCAGGCGAGGAGGAACGTGGAAGAAAGGGCGCCCAGTCAAGTGTGGCTCAACCAGGGGCCCAGTAAGCAGGGCCTGGGGCAGGGACTTCATTCATGTGTCAGAGGGGGAATCCCTGAAGATTTCAGAGGTCAGAAAATAAACATATCAGAACAGGGATTTAAATACCAAGCTAGACAACAGCAGTGTTTCAGAGGGACCAGAGGGAGGGGGCTCCATTTCTCCAGAGCTGGGGCTAGGGGCCAGACTTCCCAAGAAACACCCAAACTTCCACATCTGGTCCCCTTCGTGAGACCCAAGCTTGCATTCTTCATTAACTGATGGTCAGGGGCTCCCTTGGACAGCAAGGAGAACAAACCAGTCAATCCTAAAGGAAATCAACCCTGAATATTCACTGAGAAGGCGATACTGAAGCTGAAGTTCCAATACTTTAGCCACCCGTTGTAAAGAGCCGACTCCCTGGAAAAGACCCTGATGCTGGGAAAAAGGGTAGGAGGAAAAGGTGGGGACAGAGGATGAGATGGTTGGATGGCATCACCGACTCAAGGGACATGAGTCTGAACAAACGCCGGGAGATAGTGAAGGACAAGGAAGCCTGGTGTACTGTAGCCCATGGGGTCGCAAAGACTTGGACACGACTGTAACAAATACAACAGGGAGTGAGGACGCTGCTCCTTGACAGGGTAGCCTTGGCCTTCCTGCTTTGGCAAGAGGTGAGGATACATTTCCTGTGCTTCTTGTTTATTTAATTGTATTCATTTTAAGTTTTTGAAAAAGTCACATAGTCACATGAATCGGCACTCAAAAGGTATGAGGGGTCTCCAGTGAACAGCTCCCGGGCACCACCCCGACCCCAGAGGCACCCCAGTCACCGACTTCGTGTGAACCCCTAGAGACCCTGAGCACACACAGAAGCAAATGCACTTTCCACTTCCCTTCACTTTCACACAGACGGAGGCACAGCAGACACACAAGTCCTGCACCTGCCTCGTTCACAGAAATCTATTTGGTGACTGCTCTGTATCTGTGGATGGCAAGCAGTCTCCATCTTACTTTCCATGGCTGCCCAGTGGTCCATGGTGTGGATGGACCATAGTCTGTCCCTGGCCCTCTGCGGATGGACTTTCAGGTCGCTTCCAACCTTGTGCGATTAAAAAAGAGGCATCCGTGACTAACTGCACAGTCACTCTGTACACGTGGAATTGCATCTGTAGGGTAAATTCCTAGAAGCGCAACTGCCGGGTGAGAGCCTCAAGCACCTGTAATTGTAAAAAACATTGCTGGAGACGCAGGATACATTTTAATCACTCATCCAAGAAAGAAGCCGAATTACTGAGGAAAATACTGACAACAGGTAGCTCCACGGACATCCAGATGAAGGGAGAGTAGACAAAAGCCCCATTTTCAACAGACAGAGAGCACTGGGTCAGGAGATGGCTCTAGACCCGGCGCAGCCCTGGCTCGCCAGCGCCCTGGTCCGTGAACTCGCATTTCCTCACCTGTGAGTGAAGGGCCAGACCTGCTTAACCCCTCGGCCTTTCCTGGCACAGAGAGGCTCTGGTTCCAGGGCCAGTGGGAGAGTGGACGAAGACTGCAGTCACCACGACACCCGGCTTTAATTGGTCTCTCTGGGCAAAGGTGCCAGGGGAGGGGCGGGGGGACCACGAAGAAGGCCTGGTGGGGAGGGGCGGGAGTGCAGAGCCCGGGAAGGCGGGGTGCTTTCAGTCTGGCCATCCTGACCCAGCGACACGGCCCTGCATGAGCTGGAGGGATACCTGCACGGCACATTCAGGCTCCATTCCACTCACTGCTGTGTCCAGCAGACCTGTTACATAACCGCCACGGCCGCCCAACCCTTGCTCATCAAGCGGCGGCAGGCAGAGGGTGGAGGCGGGCCTCTGGATGCCTCGCGCCCTCCCTGTGAGAGAGGACAGCTGGGTAAACGCAGTGGGCAGGGTGGGGCTTCCTCCCACCCTCACATATCCGGCTCAACGACCCAGAACTGCAAATGGAAGAAGTGGTCTTCTGCCGCAGTCAAGGGGGAGATGCCTCCTGGCAAACCAAAGGCAGCATTCGAGGGGCAGAAGGCTCGCCAGCCTCCCCGTTCCCAGCCTGTGCTCTGCTCCAGCAGCCTGGACGGCCAGGGCCTCCTGTAAATCGAATCATCCTCAGATGCACTGAGGTTATGGCTGTTAACACTTTTCTAACCACTGCCCCGTGCATCAGCCTTTCTTTGTACAGCAAATACGTACCGCCTTGTCAAGTCCAGACTTTCACACATACTATTTGTTTAAAACCCACTGACCAACTCATGGGGAGACACACTTCTCTTCCTGGAAGTGACGCCTTGACACCTACTGCTCCAGACGAGCTCACTCCCTCTGTTCCTCCACTCACCAGCCTGGGCCTGTGCTCCGGGTGGCCCCCCTACCTGCAAAGCCTTCTTTGGCTCCTCCACCTGCCCACCGCCACTGTCCATCAGAGCCCCAGCTCAGCTGCCCTTCTCCTGGGGAGTCTCAGCTCCTCAGCCCACCGGCAGGCAGAGCAGAGGGCTGCCTCCTGGGGCCCCCACAGCTTCAACCAGATTCTCTATTAACACGCTTTCCAAGTCTGAGAAGCAATTCCACCTGCCAGGCTTCCCATTGGGACTGCAGGCTCTCTGGGGGCCGTGGCTGTGCTGGAGGGGCCACTCAGAGCAGCGAGGGCACAGGATTTGAAACTGAAAACCTGGGTGCTTCCTTCCACAGTTTCTTAGGCAAATTCACCCTTCTGAGCCTCAGTCTATCCATCTACAAAACGGGCGCAAAATTTTCAAGATGCCAGGGCCTTTGGGAGGATTAAATGAAATGTTATTTGTGAAAAGTCATTCACAAACTGCAAAGCCTTGCACCAATCCCAGTGAGGATTAGGAATATTAGTACTAATTAATATAAGAACATTGATTAATACTCATTTCTTCACACACATCCCTTTACCAACACCTATCATTGTGAATGCAGGCACCCAAAATGACTGCTCGTGGAACGCAGGTTTTTTGTTCATTCTAGATGGAAATAAAATACACAACTGCTAGAGACATAGAGACCAAGAGCCTCTGCCAGCAGCTACAGCAGCCGCCGCCGTGGGGTTAGTTATTTTCGCCTGGAGCTTTCCTGTAAGTGATGACCCAGAGGGCTTTGGTGAACAGCCCTGCCCAGTAGGATGGAGGTACCCAGCCACCTGCTAGAAGGACAGGGCCTCCTTGGGTGCAGGCTGCCCACAGGGGCTGCAGTAGGAGAAAAATAAAGGTACCAACCTCCACACACATTTCACTCAGGATGCGGAGGCTGTCAGATCTGAAAATCCCTTTCAGGGTGACAGATGCAGTAACTTCTAGAGGTCTCACGCCACTCCCTGCCTTGAGGTGATGGTGGGGGACAGCCATCCTGGGACCACCCTTGGCCAGAAGCTACAGGGCCCACAGATCATGGCTCCCCAACCAGGAGACTGAAGTCTTCCGGAAGATCGCCTAACACACTTCAGGTTGGAAAAGAAAACACGCACACACGCACACCCCCCTTCTTCATCCATCTCCACATGACGATGAAGACGGGTTCTCCCTCCAAAACAGAAACCAGGCGCCTCCTCTAGGGGGTGGGAGGAGGTTCAAGGTTTTCTAACCTAGGCCCTCTTCTGGGCCTGTGGCAGCCAGCAGGTGACGAGCAGCCCCACTGGAGGGCAAGTGACTGCACCAAGGTCAGCACCAGGCCCTCTGACTCTGGGCGGTGTTCCGCCTGCTCCTCACACCGTAGGGCCATCCAGCAAACAGGGTCGGGACCCCGTCTTTCCCACAGAAACCTTGACCCAAAGCATTAGGAGGCACTGCTTTGGTCCCTCTCCAGTTCTTTCACATCGATGGCTACCTTTTTCATGGCATGGGTAAAGGCCTGTGATCCACTGTGATATGAACAATGAGATAACGCAGGATTATGTCACTTTTCCATAGTGACTATTTCTTGGTTATTGGAAATCCGGGGTGATTTGTATTCTTACCCTCCACTCTCTTCTGTGCTCCAAATTTACTATAACCAACAAGTACTATTTTCAAAAGCAGAGATGCCTATTGTTTTCTATAGGCTGAAACATCACAAGCTTTCCGTGAAATGCTCATTTCATCGTGTGTGACTTTTTAAAAACACAGTAAAGCTGGAAGTGACTCAGGTTAGGCACAAAGGCTTTCTGGGTGGGATCTTCCCTCTCTGGTTTCCGCCCCAGAAGAGAAGGAAAAGGAGGTGACTGTGGGGCTTCCTGCCTCCCAGCCCAGGCCTGAGACCTCCAGGCCATCAGACAGAGCCTGCCCTTGGGCAGACCCAAGGCTGTTCAGTGTACCTGTCGGTTCCTGATACAAGCTCAGTCCTAAGAAACAATGTTGTTCTGACCTGTCACTTCTCAAGAACAATTCTAGCTTTATCCTGAGTGGCAGTGATATTAAGCCATCCAAGTGTTGGCTTGTTTGGTCAAAAACTATTTCAGCACCTACTCTGTGCAAGGCACCATGCCAGACACTGAGCCACCATTCACTCCAAACTGGAAAAATGGCCAGCGAGACAGAGGCAGGCCCGTGTCACCCTTCTAAGTTCTGCCCTGGTATAGGGTTTCAGATCCACTAAAACAGCAGCAAACAGCAACGTGAACAAGTGCTGCCTAATTCCAGGGCCGCCCCTCCCAGGACTTGGGCAAAGTGGGGGCCAAGCCGGAGTCCCTGATGACAACCCAGCAGCTTAACTGCACTGAATCAAGGTACCTGAACCGCAGGCCCCTTGGCAGAGGGAGACAAGACGGGGAGGCAACATGAGATAACCTGAAACCTGGGGACCATCCACATCTTCTCTCCTGGGCCCTTCCCACTGTACTTCCTCCCCTTCCTGTCCTCCTGGAGCCAAGAAGATCACATTCAATTAACATTAACTGAGGGCCTACTGTGTGCTGAGCCCTGATGCCAAATAGTTTTGCAGACAAAGAACTCAGACCTTTGCTCTGCATATGTTGCTCCCTCTGCCTGGAACCTGCTTCCGTATACACCAGGTGACAGCTTACATGCTACCTGGCCAGACAGCTGCCTGCCCAGGCAGGAATGCCCCAACGTCCCCTCAGAGTACCCACAACACCTGGAGTGGTTCTCTCCCCAGATGGATACTCGGCTCCCTGCACTGACACACAGGTGTGCAACACATCTTTCCTGAATAAACTAAACAGTTTGGAAGGGAATAATAAAAACCACTGTTTACTGAGCACGTACTATGGGCCGAGTGCCGTGGGAACACCATGCAGACATTAGAACATCGTTGGCGTATGACGGCTACACTCTTACTACTGCCCTTTCACAGATGAAGGAAATTGCATCATCTCCCCCTATTTTCAAAGAACGGGAATTAGAACCCGGTCAGCAACTTGTCCAAGGCCATGCAGCTAATGAGAGTGAAGACTGAACCTCAGCTCTCAATTCGCTCTCCAGAAGGCTCGGCTGACCTCCCTCTCTCCCCAGGACTTCAAGGGGTGCTTCTTGGCCCTGTGTTCCCAGTGACCATTTCTGTCCCCTTTCTGAATCCTCAGCCTCCTCTCCCAAGGCACTCCACTCAAAAGTCATCCCTGACTCCTCCCCCCACAACCTACACCCATGGGTTCCCGTAGTAGACGTGGATCCCCCTCTGCTGTGCTTCACTGGACGTCCTGTGCAAAGACCCTTAGTCTTTCAGCCCTGCAGGGCGGGACAGGCTGGGGCGCTCAGCTGGCTACTCAACACCCAGCAAAGCAGGCAGCTAGGGCGGGCATGCCCTCCATGAACCCACAAGTGGGATCGGGCGGTTAAGCCCAGCTCTCTATGCCCACTTCCTGCTCTGTCCCTAGCCCCACCCCTGCCTGTATTTATAACACTCATGAGCATGGGGGCCTGGAGGGTGCAAGGTGGGGAAGAGGGCCGCCCACTTAGTCCAGATCCTCAGGGTGAGAAGTCAGGGAGGACCTGCCAGGCCCAGAACAGCCAGGAAGGACCGAAGTTCCAGCTCAGAGAGCCACCCCCACCACCAGCCACAGTGGCCAGGCCAGAACCACCATGACAGCAGTGGGCTCCAGAGGCCCGTCCTGCATCACACAGGGCTGTCAAGACCAGAAGCTGCTGGAAGAACAGAAGGGAAAGGCTACAGGGACCAAAAGGATGCCACTGACCTGAGGGAAAGCAAAAGGAAGAAAAGCCCAGTGTCCTTGGAGTTGCCCGCAGGAAGGAAGGAAGAGGGAGACACACCAACATACTGCCCTGGAATATGCAGTTGAGGATGTTGCTTCCTTTTTGAAACCTTCAGGACTCCCTGCTGGCCACTCTGGAGTCAAGTCTGAACTCCTTAGCAGGGCCTTCAAAGGTTTTCAGGCCCTGGGCCCTTGCAGCCATGTCTGGGAGGTGAGGTATTTCAGGCCTTTGCACCTCTGCCCGGGGGCTCCCTCTGCCTGCAAGGTCCTCTCCCTCTCCTTGGGCAGAGCATCCCTGTCCTTCCAGGCCTGGCACACCCCAGGGTTACTGGGGAAGAGCGTGGGCTCCAGGGTCAGCTCCCAGAACAGTGCAGCTTCACCCTCCTAGGCTGCCTCCTCTGAAAAACGTGGAGCAAACTGTCCCCACCTAACTGGGTGGTGGGGGATGAAACGCAGCAATTCACGAAAGCGCTTTGAACTGTGCCTGGCACACAGTAAGTGCTTAATAAACGAGCTGTTGTTCCTATTGTCCTCTGGCTCCGTAGGGCCCTCTGTTTTCACCACAAGCAGAGCACTGTCTGGCGTGTATCTGTTACCCGGTGGACAGCCTCAGCCAACCACTGCCTCGCAAGAGACACAACCCACGACTCAGCACAGTGCTGGGCACACAGTAGGTCTTCAGCAAGTGCTCACCACCTATGAGGGTCCAACGGCAGACCGCCCTCCTCCCTCCGCAAGAGCTTTTCCAGGGCCCAGCTGCTTCCACAGCTCACACACCAAATCCCCAGTCTCCAGGCCCAGCTGAGTGAGAAGGGCATTCACAGTTACTTGGTTTCAAAACAATGAAGGGCTGTCCTCTGCTTTCCCAAGCTGCTTCCACTCCAGGGAATTCACAGGGAGAAATGAGCACAGCAGGGACTGGAAATAGCACGGAGCCCCTCTCGGGGAAGAGAGCACGGCCGGCCCGCCAGGAACCAGGAGCAAAACCTCAAAGGCAGGAGAAAACAGCCTCCAGACAGAAGCCCGAGCTCTGCAGAACTCGGCCAACCCAGCAAACTAGGACAAGATCACATGCGCCCATTCTGCCTTGAAGCTCTTCTTCCCACCCTCTTGGCCACCTTTAGATGGGGTTCCTGGTATAACCCACTACACCACGTGGGAGCAACTGACAACACATCCCCCCTAGGCTGCACAAAGGAGCCAGGTCGCGTGGGGTTCCTGGAGGGAGCTAACGGTGCCTTCTCCGCACACACTAGCTATCAGGGCCTTGTGTCTAGACAGAGGTCACTATCTACATCCATCTCCCAGCAGACCAGAAGCCCTCAGAGGCCAGGCACCAGGTCCCATTCATCTTTAAATGCCTGTGCCCCTAGCATAGTGCCTGGCACATAGTAGATGCTCAGTAAGCTGTGCGTGCTCAGTTGCTAAGTCCTGTCCGACTCTTTGTGACCCTATGGACTGTAGCCCACCAGGCTCCTCCATCCACGGGATTTTCCCAGGCAAGAATACTGGAGTGGGTTGCCATTTCATACTCCAGGGGATCTTCCCGACTCAGAGATCAAACCCACATCTCCTGTATTAGCAGGCGGATTCTTTACCCCTGAACCTAGGAAGTCCCGCTAGGTTAAGTTACAAGGCAGCAAAACCTGGCAGCAAGAGAGTGGTGCTGGTTCATGGCCCACTCCATCCGGGCCTGCCACATATATGGGCAAGGAGTCACGTGCTCCCTCTGGGTCTCAGTTTCCACATTTGTAAAGAGGGATAACAAACAGTTCTGTATTCTCACAGCCTCAGAGAGAACTAACTGGGGAAACACACATGGAAAGCACCATAGCATCAGAGGAATGCTAGTTACCTTTCCATTTCAGCTCAGCTCTCTCTGCACCTTCCCACCTCATGTTGGAGCCTTTTCTGCTGGCCATGTGCCCCCTCCCCCAGCACTGAACCTACTCTGCATTGCCTCTATTGTTTTATGTCTTTCACATCATTGTGACTACTTGGTTTTAAGTTGGATTCCCCCACAGACTCAAGAGGTCCTGAATCCCAACAAAGCCTGATAAAATGGGCACACAGCCCTGACTGCAGGGCCCCTCCCACCCCACAGTCCAAGCTGTGATACACACACACACACACACACACACACACGGCACCCTCCAGCACACACACACACACACGCACACACACACGGCACCCTCCAGCACGCACACACACAGACACACACGGCACCCTCCAGCACGCACACACACAGACACACACGGCACCCTCCAGCACACACACACACACACACATACACGGCACCCTCCAGCACGCACACACACACACACACACACACACACACACACGGCACCCTCCAGCACACCGAAAAGGAAGGGAGATAGGAAGGGAAGGGCCGCTGCACATGTAACCTGTGAAGGAGTCCCACCTCTGAGACCTGTGCCTCCTCGGCAGGTGTGTGAGCTTGTTTGCCTCCACGGCATAAGGGCCTCCAGGGCACTGATTGCTGCTTCTTTCCTTACATAAAGAACCAGGCAGTCAGATAAATAATACATGGCCTTTGCCTCACTCGTAGGTATCAGACGTGCAAACACCTGCTTAGTCCCAAAGTGCCCTGGGTGTGTGTGTGCGTAATGCCTGGCCTTACACAACTCCAGGGGGCATATATGAGTTGGGAACTGATACTCATGCCCACCTCTCAACCCTATCCTCCAGCCTTGGCCTGGAGTCCATCAGCATTAGACCCCAGCAGCATAGTCCAGGGAGGAAACCTAGGGCAGGCATGCACACGCCCTAAACCAGTCTCGGGGATCCTTTCCCAGGAAAACATCCTTGGAGACCCAGGTCCCTGCCGGTGCCCCTCCAGACCTGTATGCAAGCCGTGTACACCTTCATGCACGCATCCCCGGGAAGCCTTGCCAGGCCAGCCACCATCCCAGATCACAGCTCGCCCTCCGCGCACCCCCCCAACCCCAGCACAGGAGCTCCCCCACTCACTCGGTCGTGCCAGGCGCCAGCACACCCACCAGGCGCACACAATCCCACTTGCAAAGGGCCTGTCCAGCCCGCCTCCCCTCTTCCCCCAGCCAGCCCCACGGGCAGGTCCGATTACACTCCAGGCTCGGGCCCCGCCACGCTGGCGAGGAGGGGGCCAGGGCACACCCACGGGCGGCCCCGCGACCTCGCAGGGCGAGGATAAGGCGCAGGGCCCGGCCGGCGGGGCCGCAGACGCCCCCTCCCTCCGCTGCCAAGACAGCCGCCTCCGTCCCCTTTCCCGCCTGAGGACCTGCGGCCAAGGCGACCCGCGGGGACGACCCCCCGAGGGGGCCCCTCCAGATCGGAGCAGCCCCTCCGCTCCCGAGAGCCCTCGGCTACCTCTCCCCGCCTCGGGGCCTCCAGCGCAGGGCTGGTGGGCAGAGTACCTCAGGAGCCCATGGCGGCGGCGTGTGCGGGCGACGCGCGGCAGCCGGACTGGGAGAGCGAGGCAGGCGGACAGCACCGCGGCCCCGAAGTCTCGCCGCTGGCCGGCGCGTCCCGGGCCCAGCCGAGTGCCGCCGCGGCGCACCTGCGCACTGAGCGCGCCGCCGGGGAGGGCGGGGCGGCGAACGCGAGGCTGAGATCACTCGCCCGGCCTTAAAGGGACCGCTGCCCCAAACCCCTGATGGTGGGAGAGATCTCGGCTCTCCAGCCGCTAGCAAACCAGTCGAGTCGCCTCCCCCGCCTCCATCCGACACCCCCCAACCCCGCCCACCACTGAGCTTCTTGGGGTGCAGAGACAGAGTCGTGGGCTCCAAGCTCTGTCCTGGCACTCTCAGGCTGTATGGAACTTCACTTCTTTTAACCCTAATTCCCTCCATCTGGGCCTGTTTGAAAATGAAACAGTAACGGCTTTTTAATCGAGTGAAGGATGCAGGCGTTTGTGGAATGAATGTCTACTGAAGTGCTGTGTGCAATAATCGAAATGAAATTGCAAAAGAGAGAAAGAGGCTTTTCTTCCCGCTCCACTTAGCAGCGCTTCCGTCTTGCCCCACCTCGCTCTAGGTAGCGTAACTAGCAAATTCTTCAGATATCATTCAAACCATTCACCTCATTTCTAAGTGCCAGGTCCACACCAAACAGCAGTTTAACCGAAAAACAGAAAATCCAATCGAGTTTTGGCTTTGGTGTGTTTAAGATCCCCACATTTATTTCTATCCTCAGCCCAGACTCCTCCCCTGAACTGTGTACTCAACACCTCATCCTTGAGGTCCAATAGGAGCTCAAAGTCAACAGACCCACAACAGAACCATCTCCTCTCAAACTACAGAGACCTGCACTCTCATAGCCTACCCACAACAGCAGTTAGCAGCTCCCCCCTTCCAACACCAGCCCAGAACTCCTGGAGTTACCCTTGGATCCTTCTTCTCAAATGCTTACCCACTAGACTAGGAAATTATGTTGGCTAAGTCGCTTCAGTCGTGTCAACTATTTGCGACCCCATGGACTGTAGCCCACCAGGTTCCTCTGTACGTGAGAATCTCCAGGCAAGAATACTGGAATGGGTGGTCATGCCCTCCTCCAGAGGATCTTCCCCACCCAGGGACTGAACCTGCGTCCCTTACGTCTCCTGCATTGCCAGGCGGGCTCTTTACCACTGGCACCACCTAGACTCTGACCTCTTCCACTTAATCTCCACGGCTACCAGCCACTTTGCTTATTTTCTGTCCATAATTATTGCAATATTCTTGTTAGGGAATGAATGTTTGTATCCCCCCAAATTCACATCCTGAAATCCTCACCCCCAAATGTGATGGTGTTACGAGTTGGGGATGCAAGGTGATGAGCTCATCTGGGTGGAGCAGGGCAACTTTTGGAGCAAACTTATATAGGATTTTAGAAAGAGACCCCAGAGAACTCTGTAGCCTGCTTTCTGCCTCCTGAGAATACAGAAAGAAGTTGGCAGTCTATAACCCAAAAAAGGGCCCTCAGCAGAACCTATCTTGCTGGCAGGCAGCCTGATCTTGAACTTCCAGCCTCCAGAACTATGAGAAGTAAGTGTCTCTCATTGATAAGCCACTCAGTTTACAATAATCTGTTATAGCAGCCCAAGCTGACCAGTTGAACGGTTCTATGAAGACCTACAAGACCTTCTAGAACTAACATCCAAAAAAGATGTCCTTTTCATTAGATAGAAAGGGCCTAAATATACCCCACGTTTTTCACCGTTCTCATTTACAAGCAAACAACAATAAAACCTTGAAACCCTGAGAGGGTGGGTAACTTCTAAGGTCACAGAATTAGTGAGATAATCAAGGTTGGAATCCAAAGCTCTGACCCCAAACCAGGGCCTACTCTTACAGTTACATTATGGTCACTCGGCCTCCACTGCTCACCGTCTACGCGTCCATTAGGAAGTAAGTTACCTTCTCTGGGTCCCAGTTTTCTCAGCTGTTGAATGGAGACATAATTAGCCCCTCTCTCTTTGGGTTCATGTGAGAATAAAATGAGATCATTCATGTGAAATGCATAGTATAATAAATGTTTGAGGGTCATAGTAAATACTTAGCAAGTGAGAATTCTCATGGTCACTGGTATTATCAGCAATGTTGCCACCCTACCTATGAAGAAACTAAGTACTGGAGCTTCAAGAAGACTTGACAAAAGAGAGTTTAAGATAATTGGTTTTGAACTCTGAACCCCAACTTGTCATGGACCCTTGAGATGACTACGCTCAGGAACATGTTTCTTGAGACAAACATGCTGTGAAGCCAGCAAGGTTGCACCTCTCATCCCCCGATGCTCCCAAGGGCTGAGCTGAGAACTCCAACGCCCAGGAAGAGCACTAAACTCAAATTGCCCTTCACTTTCACTTTCCTCATCCTCAACACCCAGGTTGGCAATGAAGCCATCAGCAGACTGAAATTCTGTATTTGACCTGCCTCTGCCTATAACTTTCATTGCTCAAAATCCCAATTTTTGTTAATCCTCTAATCCGCTTAATGAAGCACAATAAATGTTTGAGGATTAATGAACATGTTAACAAGAAAAAAAAACAGATGAATTTACCAAGGATGCCTGGAAGATAAAAGAATGAAAGCCAATAGAGAAAAATATTAAAGGGTATGATTAACTGTACATGAGAAAGATACAATTACCATGGCTGTTTCCCCGAAAAAAACTCATCACATGCATCAGATTAAATCGCTCCTTTTTCCTGAAAATAAACTAGAGACTTGACTCCTCTGTAATGGAATTCAACCCTTGGTTCTTATGAATCAGGACCAGATTGTAACGTTCTTGTCCAAAAAGTAGTGGAATTATTTCCAGCCAATTCAGAAGCTGTTCACTTTTGGTTATTTAGATCACTAACAGAATTAAAATACAGAGAAGAGCCAGCTTTCATACAAATCAAGGGAGAGTGAAGAGAAAAGAGGGGGAGAAAACCTGCAGGCAGGAATCAGTTAGACAAGCTCACAGCCTTTGCAGACTCTAAGGCTCACTCCAAGAACCAGACCCAACTCCAACTCATACTGCACCTGTCACTCATTCCCTAAGACCTCATACTCCTCTCTCAGAAAAAGTCATTTTAAGACAAGTAAGAGACAACAGAGACTAAGAGAGGAGGATGGTGCCTGTCCCTTGCCAGGGATTTTGTACATGATTAGTGAACACTATTCTACTCAAGCTTTGTACCAGCCCTGTGCAGTAAGTGAGCAGACATCCCTGGAGTACAGATGAGGAAGATAAATCCCCAAGGAGTTCTGTGACTTGCCTAAGTTTGGGGGTTTTTTCCCCAATAGGGTGATGATTCAAATTCAAGTTTGTAGATCTGTACTAAAGCTCTTCACACTCATATACACAAATTATATTGGAAATCCCCCCCACCCCCAGAAAATTCCCTGTCACCTGAATTCAGGAAGAGAAATCTAGCAGAACAAGGGAATGGCAGGCACAGAGAAAGGAAACTAACTTTTGTGAGCACTAACTACAAGCCAAGCCCTCTGCTAGGCCTGCTCCAAGCACCACACCCTCAAAACAGAGGCTCTGCAAGGAAGATACTATTGTGTGCAGAGATGGTCCCATTTTACAGATGAGGACACTGAGTCACGGCAAAGCAAAATGACTGGCATGGGCTTCAGTTTCCTCATCTACGAACTGTAGGATTGCACTTGACAGGCTCTGAGGTCTTCTCCATTTCTAAGGTCTGTGACTCTGGGACAAGTAAAGAGGCCACCTTCCCCACACAGTGGAAGGAACACCTAGATCTCTTCTTCGATGATCGCTGGCTCCCTCCTTGGCGTGCAGGAGCCAGCTCCCGTCGTCGGAAGCCCTCCTAGGCTGGAGGGCATGGTGGGGGTTCCTCTGAGAAATGGAAGCCTCCATGGACGTTTTTGTCACTTTCCAGGTGAAAGATTCCCATGATTCTCAGCATGCAGCCCAGACCCACTAGCCCACAGATTCCCATGGAAATGAGGCTTCCAGCCAGGCAGACCCATATGCTGAGTGGGAGGCCCACAGACACACAACCAGAACAAACTTCCTGAGATCCCCACTTTCTGCAAGCCTCCCCACCGCCCACCTGCCTTGGCTCTCCACTCCTCACAGCAAGAGCCACAGCCCCAGAGACCAAGCCAACACACGGAGGGGATTTATAGATGCATCTGGCTCAAGCGAGGCTAACTTCCATTTCCTGATGCTGATAAGAGCAGCGGCCGCCAAACATCCGTAATCCCGTATCTCATGCCACCCATGGCCTCCAGCACTCTGCACAGCCCACCCCAGTCGGTTCTTTCCGTGACTTTGTGTTGTGGGCACTGCTCTTTCACAGGTGACAAAACCAAGGATCAGAAGTTAACTGGCTAAAGTCACACCACTAGGAAGTGAGGGACTTGAGAGTACACTCTAGGTCTTTCTGACCTGACAGCCTGCTCTCAGCAGGCTCTCTTAGCAGCTTCCCCCAGGGCTGGCGCCAGACCTGGGGCTCACCAAGCACCTGTTGGAAAGCAGCCGTGTCCAGATGACAGAAGGACAGGAGACCTGCAAGGAAGAGTTCCTTGCTCTAGGAAGAAACACAGGTCTGTTCTCAGCAGGCTCTCTCAGCAGCTTCCCCCAGGGCTGGCGCCAGACCTGGGGCTCACCAAGCACCTGTTGGAAAGCAGCCGTGTCCAGATGACAGAAGGACAGGAGACCTGCAAGGAAGAGTTCCTTGCTCTAGGAAGAAACACAGGTCTGTGAACAGGCTGCAGGCAAAGCAGTGCTCAAAACACAAGGGAGACCCTGCACATAACCCTGGGGAAACGAGCTAAAGGCTAGAGGTGAACAGGGACAGAGGGTGGGGAGGACCTGGTGTTTAGGCTTAGGGGAGCTTCTTTTTTCATTCACTGTACAGTCAAAATTCACATGTTTCAAAAAAATACAAGAGAATCATCTCTGCTGCTGCTGCTAAGTCACTTCAGTCGTGTCCGACTCTGTGTGACCCCATAGACGACAGCCCACCAGGCTCCCCCATCCCTGGGATTCTCCAGGCAAGAACACTGGAGTGGGTTGCCATTTCCTTCTCCAATGCATGAAAGAGAAAAGTGAAAGTGAAGTCGCTCAGTCTGTCCGACTGTTAGCGACCCCATGGACTGCAGCCCACCAGGCTACTCCGTCCATTGGATTTTCCAGGCAAGAGTACTGGGGTGGGGTGCTATTGCCTTCCCTGAATCATCTCTAGAGAAGGTCTTTAGAGAGAAAAGGGATGGGATAAACCCAGCATAAAGTAAGGGGAGAAATCGTCCCTCGTTCACTCAACAATTTTGAGTACCTACAATGTATGCCCAGCCTCAATGCAAAACTCTCCTCGCAGAGTGCAAGGGGAGAAACCCTGAACAGAGTGACTCCAAAAGATATGGAATTAACAATTGTGGTGGGCGCCAAGCAGGTAAAGTGAGTTATGTGAGTATTTAACAGAGCAATCTGATTTAGTTTGACAGGATTGTGGTGGGCCTAACTGAAGACATTTAAGTAGAAGCATGAAAGATGAATAAGAGTCCATCAAACCAAGGGAGGGTGGAGGTGGGACAAGCATTACAGGAAAAGGGAATAGCACGCGCAAAGCCCTGAAGTCTGGGGCGCTGAAGGAAGGCCAGTGTTGAAGACTGTGATGAGGTGAGTCAGCAGGGATGGGCCTGGAGAGTCCCACAGGGCTCGGTCACACTGAGTTCTGAAGGCTGTGCTCAGAGTGTTTCATCACTTTGCAAGCACCAATGGGAAGTTACTAAGTTGGCAAGAGATGAGTGGAGTTTCTTATGTTGGAAAAGCTATGCTGGCTATTGTACAATGGATGGATGTGAGTTTGGGGGAGCTAGAAGCAGGGAAATCAGTTATAAGGTTAATGCTTCCACCTAGGTGACAATGAAAGGGCAGCAGATTGCAGTGGTGACACCTTCAGTGAGTCAGGTGACATTTTTGGCAGGGACTGGGATGGGGGCAACAAATAAGACTGGAAAGAGCTGGAGCCCCATACCCTCCCACCTGGACCACACAGAAGCTCCAGGCACAATGAAATGGGGGTCTCAGCCTCTCCAACAGCACTCCCTCTCTTTTGGGGAAAGCCAAGCATATTTTGGGAACCAGCTCCACCAGCTTTTGCTCTCATGTCAACCCTCCCCACTGACAACTAAGTGGAAGTCCCCAACCAGGGATCCCTGGGGTAGGAGGAGGACTGGCACTCCTGAGAGGAAAATAGATTTTAAAAACAGACGAGGGGATGAGAAGTCACCAATGTACCTCACAAAAGAGAGAAACTTCAGATCTCAAGAAGCAGGGAAACCCAGTCCAACTCCTAGTACTTTCCAACTGAAGAAAAATCCTAGTATTATTACAAAAGTATATCCAATCATTTCTAAATGTCATCCTTTATATCATCTTAGATTTCCTAGGGAGGATCAATAGACTTGTTTGCTTCTCCAGAAAGAGAAGCAGAGATAATGATGCCATCCAGGGAGGCACCAAGCCAGCAGAGCCAAGGGCAAGGGGCCAGAGCTCCCCACTTTGAGACCAGCTAGAGCCCTACACAAGCCGTTCCCCACCAGCAGTTCACAGGGCAGCTCCCTTGTCAATCTCCCCCCACACCCACCCCAGGGCTGGTGGTTCCATCATCACCCTACTAATGAGAATAATAGTTACCATCTATGGCGCATCATGATGCTTTCGAACTGTGGTGTCAGATAAGACTCTTGAGAGTCCCTTGGACTACAAGGAGATCTAACCTTGTAGAGGATTCTACAAGGAGATCAGCCCTGGGTGTTCTTTGGAAGGAATGATGCTAAAGCTGAAACTCCAGGACTTTGGCCACCTCATGTGAAGAGTTGACTCATTGGAAAAGACTCTGATGCTGGGAGGGATTGGGGGCAGGAGGAAAAGGGGACGACACAGGATGAGATGGCTGGATGGCATCACTGACTCGATGGACGTGAGTCTGAGTGAACTCTGGGAGACGGTGATGGAAAGGGAGGCCTGGCGTGCTGTGATTCATGGGGCCGCAAAGAGTTGGACACGACTGAGCGACTGAAATGAACTGAACTGAACTGATGGCGCATCTACTGAAAGCCAGACCCACATTTCAGGCTGTGTCATCACAATTATACAGACGATGGATCTGAGAGTCAGGAAGGTTCAACGACTTGTAATTGACTTTAGGACTCAAACCCCAGGGCTGAGTTCTGAGTTGCCTTTAGCTGCTTTGCTAAACCTCCCACTGGGCTCTCCTTAGACCACCACTCAAGATACTTTGGGCCAGTCACTTGGGGCCAGGGCAATGGAGGAAGAGCTAGCAGGGTCCTCTTCTGTAATGAGGATGAGAATAATGGCCTCACTCTGTCCTCTGCCAGACTGCATATCCCTTGTTGCCTGCTGGGCTGAAACAAGGAGAGACAACCTCAGAGCTGAGAGCCAAGGGCCTGGGCGCCAGGTAGTCGGAGGCCACTGGACTCCAGCTCCCAGAAAGGACAGCCCTAGAACCCCAAATCCAGGGCTGAGGCTGATGGCTCTCCCTGCCCCCTCTCCACTTGACTCTAGGAGAGACAGTATTATCCCAGGGGCTTTAGGTTGGGAGGTCTAACCTGACAGAGAGGCAGCAGCGTGCAGGGCCCTGGAGTCAGTCCAGTGGGATTCGAATCCTGGGAACCTTGAGAAAATCACTTCTCCTATCTGTGGTCACAGTTTCCCCATCTGCAAAATGGGAATGACAGTAACAGTCCTCCCTGGCTGGGGGTTATTACAAGTGCTGGATGGGATAATGCAGGTAAAACCTGGCACACAGCAGGCTGTTAGCTGTCATCCCACCTTCTAAGTCCAGAAAGTTCTCATCCATCCCATGAAAATGGCCCATCAGGTTAGTGCTGCCAAAAGCCTTTCTGAGCTTTCTGCACATTCACTCCCAGTGCAGGAGAGCAGGGCGGAGCACCAGCCCTCCACCTAATCAGCACAGCCAGTTCATTGGAGCCTCGCTGGAGCCCTCTGCAATCACCCTATGCAACTGATGTGGAAATGGAGACACAGAAGGGCAAAGTGATTTATCCAAAGCAGTAATCATGTATGGATGTGAGAGTTAGACCATAAAGAAGGCTGAGTGCTGAAGAATTGACACTTTTGAACTGTGGTGTTGGAGAAGACTCTTCAGAGTCCCTTGGACTACAAGGAGATCAAACCAGTCAATCCTAAAGGAAATCAACCCTTAATATTCATTGGAAGGACTGATGCCAAAGCTGAAACTCCAATACTTTGACCACCTGATGTGAAGAGCCAACTCATTAGAAAAGATCCTGATGCTAGGAAAGGTTGAAGACAAAAGGAGAAGGGGATGACAGAAAAGGAGATGGCTGGATGGCATCACCGACTTGATGGACATGAATTTGAGCAAACTCCAGGAGATGGTGAAGGACAGGGAAACCTGGCGTGCTGCACTCCATGGGGTCACAAAGGGTTGCACGCAACCGAGTGACTGAACAGCAACAACAGCACAGCCAGGAATCAGTGCTCCAGGAAGAAGAGAGTGCTGATCCAGTGCACGCTTCGTCATTTCACACCTCCTTTGTTCTTCCTGTGTAAAGCATGCCAGTGAGCTGATCCAGTGCATGCTC
Organism: Oreotragus oreotragus; assembly: GCA_006410675.1. Taxonomy (NCBI): domain Eukaryota; kingdom Metazoa; phylum Chordata; class Mammalia; order Artiodactyla; family Bovidae; genus Oreotragus; species Oreotragus oreotragus. The sequence goes on along the minus strand of SJYX01019058.1, from coordinate 160,172 downwards.
CATCATTTCACACCCCCTTTGTTCTTCCTGTGTAAAGCATGCCAGTGAGGATCTTGCCATTCGTTTATGGAGACCACAGTTTCATCCAGACACTGTGCTGTGCTCCACCATCAGAGATGGACAGGCTGATACGAACAGATGACTGCAGTTTCCAGCACTGGTGTCTGTAACAAGGTCCTTTAGAGACACACAGGTGGCGGCAAGCAACCCTGCTGGAGGGACACCACAGCCAGCAAGACGAGCGAGGCTGGGGAGAACGACCCAGACCCAGGCCTAGAGAGCTGCTGGGAGGGCCTGAGCCCAGAGCAGCCCCTGTGTCCCTGTGTCCCTGTCTGTGTGCTGCCCTGGCCCACTCTCCTGGAACTTCCCCTGGTTAATCCCCAGCAGCTGTTCCTGACATCACCTAGCACTCTCCTAACCAGTAGGTGCACTATCCCACAGAGTAACCTCCCGGAGGCACTCTCACTGTGTTCCGGCTGTGCTTAGCTCCTGACACCTGCCAAAGAAAGCCAGCAACGCTCAGGCAGCCTCAGTCTCAGGTTCTCTCGAAACCCTCCCCCTGCACCTTCTTCTAGGGCTGCTTCTGGGCCAGGAGCTGGGGACCACGGTGTGGCCTGTGCTGATGTGACCAGGCTGTCACCATACTCACCCCTGAGGGGCCTTCTTGAGCTCCCAGCTCCAGGGCCCTCCCCAGGCCTCCCTGAGCCAGCTCATCCAGCTGCTTTATTATTAGCAACAGCAACTACTACTCATTTTTAATGCTTACTACATTCCAGGCCAAGAAAAAAATTTTTTTTAATTAAAACAAATATTCTGCCCAGGATCTGCAATTCATGGTAACACATGCTACCCAAGAAAGACAGCTGAGTCTGTCTCCTTCAGAACCTTCCTTGACAGCAAACTTCAACTCCTTATATACTGATCATACTTTCCGCTGGAGTGATAAGAGAACCTGAACAGTTCTACTCCAGAAAGCATAGATATTTCAGGATTATTTCAGGAAACAAATGTCTCTGTGATAACAAGATCCATTCTCCCCCTCCAAATGCGGGCCTGTGAGAATGATTAAAATGATAGACAGGCCTGCTATTTTCCAGAAACCTATAAAGACTGCAGCAATATACCCCAAAGTCTCCCCAGAGATAAAAGAGTAAGATTAAATAATTTGAAGATAATTTCTTCCATGAAAAGAATAATGTTGCCATGAAAATGAAAACCCTTGTAATAAAACCAAATTATGCTGAGACCTCAGGAGTAGTCTGCCGCTCTCCTGCCATTTCCAGACAGCACTTCTGCAAATGCGGTGCTGGAGCTGTCAGCACAGCTTACAGGGGAGGCGGAAGCTGGAGGACTGCAGGTGCCCACACAGCCAGTTCCTGCGAGATAACATGGGGACCAGGTCATATATTAAGTGCCCAAGCAACTGAGCATTCAACAGAAGAGAGAAGGCTGTCCAACACCCAGGAGTCAGAACCAAGCTGGATCAGGCCTCAGGGAAATCAGAGCAACCAGCCACTGCTTTGTCCAGTTGGGTCGAGTTCAGCAGGTTCAAGTTTCCCACTTAGTTGGGGGCCTGGGCATCGAGTGGGCCCAGGGGCAAATCTGTATTTGATTGGAACCCTGTGGGCTGACAGCAGAGAAAGGCAATACATGGGACTTGTAAGGGTGCCTGTAGAATCAAATTCTGCTGGAACCAGGGATCTGAGCAAACCATGTGCAAGGCTCCTCCAAAGGCTAGAGTGGGAGAAACTGGGCAGAGAATGTCTTTAAGCACGCACATAAGGATTCCATTTCTGTCTCAGCACAGCACACCAAAAAGGCTGAAGATATCTTTCCTTCTAATTAAGGGTGTGTGCGAGACAGTCTGAATTAAAGCACAGAGACACATACTAGTCACTTTAAATGCAATGAGAGGGGACTCCTCCTCCTCCAAAGAATCTATTGACAGCCACAGTCCTGGCCTACAGGAAAATCTTTACATGCATATTAAGGCAATGCAGGCAGAGAAAACATCAGGCTTGTTCAGTGTGGGTCTTCAACTGAAAGTCTCAAATACAGACTGCCTGGCCCCCAGGATTTGGTTTGTGATGGGGCGCCTCCTTACTGGGCAGTGAGTAACACCAGGGATTTACTTATTTCTTGGTGTTTAATGATTCACCAGAGCCTCAAAGGGGAGGCCAGTTGGTCTTCACAACTAGCCAAACAGGGAGCAGAGAGGAAAGATGAAGAGCATAGCCTGAAGCTTCAGTAAGGCCGGGTGTCAACAGGAGCCAGCCCCCAGGAAAGGTTCTCTCCGCCTGGGGCCCCCACCTACTCTTCCTTTCCTAAATGCACCTCTCTAGGTTGGCAGGAGTCCACAAGTACCTGTCCTTCTCCCTCTTCTCAACGTGACTGCTGAGTCACCCTGTGTGCCCAGAGACCCGAGCAGGGCCTAGCATACAGTGGGTTCTTGGGACTGGATAAACAATGGTGAAGTCTCCAGGTCTAAGGCCTGAAGTCTGTGCAGTTAACTGAAAGAGGCATTTCTACCCCCTCAGTTTTCAGTCCTCCCTGTCCCACAGTGTTTCCTTCTTCCTCTCTCAAATTCTGGTCCCCCAGGAGGACCTGATGCCATCATATACTTAGCTCTTGGGCCATTTTCTTTGCCCTGGGACTCCCATTTCAAGCTGTTTCCTTGGGATGAAAGATGTTGTCCCTATCTGAAGAACATCAAGCTTAACAGAGAAGAGAAGGAGGGAGGCTGGAGGCAGAGAAGGAGGAAGGAAGAGAGGCGGAGAGAAAGAGACCGAAAAGTATTTGATCTCCTTCAAGCAAAAGAGACTGAAAAGAAAGAGGAAAGGCAGAGGTGTCTGTAAGCCCTGAAACCCAGAGGCCACGCCCCCCACAAGAGTCCAGGGGAAGTGCCAGTTAAGGTCTTGACGCCAGACACACCTGGATTCAAATCCTAACTCTGCCATTTCCTAGCCACACAGTTCGGGACAAATTACTTGACAACCCCAAGTCATTTCATCATCAGTAGAAGGGGGATGCTAACACCAGGTTCTCAGGCCTGTTGTGAGGAATAAATGAGCTGATGTAGATAAACCATTCAGGGGAGTGCCTGGCACGCAAAATAAATCCAAGAGTCAGTAGCTGTTAAACTGTATTTGTGTTTCTAAACCAAAGAGGGGCCTCTGCTGTGCAAGGAAGGTACTTCCTTAAGTTATAGGATGGAACTGACTTTTAAAATCTTTGAGATTCTCTTTATATACAAATGGGGAAGCTTCTAGGATCTCTCAAAGATGAGAGAATAAGGCTGGAAAACAGTTTTTAGGGGGAAAAAATGCTTTGGGGATGACACAGACAACTCAACATTAAGTCTCCATGTAACAATGTTTATCGTAGCTTTCAATAATTCTCCCACTGTGAGAAATATTTTAAATTTCACACTATTCAGAGGGAAAGAGTCATGTCTTGTTTCACTCTTTTATACAGCCAATTTCATGCACTTTTGACAACTGTAACATATCTCTAAGACATGATTCTCTGCCCCTGCCCCCATACACGGAATATCAAAACAACATATTAGGGTTGCCCCAGGCAAAAGAAGAAACGGACGAGTGCGTGAGACTGGGATGACAAACCTGGTTCACCTCTGGTGCCACTCTCACTGATGAGCAAGAGGCTGCCTGGCGCCTTGTCTCGCATGAGTCAGTACGACAGTGTCATAATTGACTAGCGATGTGTGCCTTGGACCCAAAATAGGGCACCTAGGACTCTAGCGATGTGTTTTTCACATCACAAATTCTGTGAGAATTCTCCAGCTACTTAGGAGATGAATTATAGCCACATTCTGCTCAATAGTTGCTAAAGCAAGGAGGGGTCCCCCAAGGAGAGACCGCCAGGAAGAGGATGGTCCAATGCTTAGTGCTTGGTGAAAACGCACCAACTTCCAGGACAAAGTGGAAGAACCAAACTTAGACAGTTGGGACGTGATGAGAGACATCTGTGAGGGTTAATTTTATGTTACCTTGCCCAGACTAAGGGATGCCCAGATGGCTGGTAAAACATTATTTCTGCGTGACTTTGTGTCTCTGAAAGAGAATAGCATTTGAATTAGCAGACATGGTAAAGCTCAACCTCACCAAAGTGGTAGGGTGTCACCTGACTCTGGGTGTCACTGAGCGCCTGGACAGAACAAAAAGATCAGGGAAGGGGAAGCTGACTCTCTTCTCGAGCTGAGACAGCCACCTTCTCTTGCCCTTGGACTTTGGTGCTCCCGGTTCCTGGACTTTGGGACTGAGATTGGGACCTACACCACTCCCCACTGAGTTCTCGTGCCTGCAGACTGGGGCTGAATTATACCAGCAGCTTTTCTTCCTCTCCAGCTTGTGGACGGCAAACTGTGGGACTTCTCAGCCTCCATATCAGCAGGAGCCGATTTCTATGATAAATTTCTATATGTGTTTGTGTGTGCATGCATGTGGTTCAGTCAGTTCAGTCACTCAGTCATGTCTGACTCTATGCAAACCCATAAACCACAGAATGCCAGGTTTCCCTGTCCACAGGCAACTCCTGTAGCTTGCTCAAACTCATATCCATCAAGTCGGTGATGCCATCCAACCATTTCATCCTCTGTTGTCCCCTTCTCCTCTTCATTTCACACCCCCTTTGTTCTTCCTGTGTAAGGCATGCCAGTGAGCTGATCCAGTGCACGCTCCGTCATTTCACACCCCCTTTGTTCTTCCTGTGTAAGGCATGCCAGTGAGCTGATCCAGTGCACGCTCCGTCATTTCACACCCCCTTTGTTCTTCCTGTGTAAGGCATGCCAGTGAGCTGATCCAGTGCACGCTCCGTCATTTCACACCCCCTTTGTTCTTCCTGTGTAAGGCATGCCAGTGAGCTGATCCAGTGCACGCTCCGTCATTTCACACCCCCTTTGTTCTTCCTGTGTAAGGCATGCCAGTGAGCTGATCCAGTGCACGCTCCGTCATTTCACACCCCCTTTGTTCTTCCTGTGTAAGGCATGCCAGTGAGCTGATCCAGTGCACGCTCCGTCATTTCACACCCCCTTTGTTCTTCCTGTGTAAGGCATGCCAGTGAGCTGATCCAGTGCACGCTCCGTCATTTCACACCCCCTTTGTTCTTCCTGTGTAAGGCATGCCAGTGAGCTGATCCAGTGCACGCTCCGTCATTTCACACCCCCTTTGTTCTTCCTGTGTAAGGCATGCCAGTGAGCTGATCCAGTGCACGCTCCGTCATTTCACACCCCCTTTGTTCTTCCTGTGTAAGGCATGCCAGTGAGCTGATCCAGTGCACGCTCCGTCATTTCACACCCCCTTTGTTCTTCCTGTGTAAGGCATGCCAGTGAGCTGATCCAGTGCACGCTCCGTCATTTCACACCCCCTTTGTTCTTCCTGTGTAAGGCATGCCAGTGAGCTGATCCAGTGCACGCTCCGTCATTTCACACCCCCTTTGTTCTTCCTGTGTAAGGCATGCCAGTGAGCTGATCCAGTGCACGCTCCGTCATTTCACACCCCCTTTGTTCTTCCTGTGTAAGGCATGCCAGTGAGCTGATCCAGTGCACGCTCCGTCATTTCACACCCCCTTTGTTCTTCCTGTGTAAGGCATGCCAGTGAGCTGATCCAGTGCACGCTCCGTCATTTCACACCCCCTTTGTTCTTCCTGTGTAAGGCATGCCAGTGAGCTGATCCAGTGCACGCTCCGTCATTTCACACCCCCTTTGTTCTTCCTGTGTAAGGCATGCCAGTGAGCTGATCCAGTGCATGCTCCGTCATTTCACACCCCCTTTGTTCTTCCTGTGTAAGGCATGCCAGTGAGCTGATCCAGTGCACGCTCCGTCATTTCACACCCCCTTTGTTCTTCCTGTGTAAGGCATGCCAGTGAGCTGATCCAGTGCACGCTCCGTCATTTCACACCCCCTTTGTTCTTCCTGTGTAAAGCATGCCAGTGAGCTGATCCAGTGCATGCTCCGTCATTTCACACCCGCTTTGTTCTTCCTGTGTAAAGCATGCCAGTGAGCTGATCCAGTGCATGCTCCATCATTTCACACCCCCTTTGTTCTTCCTGTGTAAAGCATGCCAGTGAGGATCTTGCCATTCGTTTATGGAGACCACAGTTTCATCCAGACACTGTGCTGTGCTCCACCATCAGAGATGGACAGGCTGATACGAACAGATGACTGCAGTTTCCAGCACTGGTGTCTGTAACAAGGTCCTTTAGAGACACACAGGTGGCGGCAAGCAACCCTGCTGGAGGGACACCACAGCCAGCAAGACGAGCGAGGCTGGGGAGAACGACCCAGACCCAGGCCTAGAGAGCTGCTGGGAGGGCCTGAGCCCAGAGCAGCCCCTGTGTCCCTGTGTCCCTGTCTGTGTGCTGCCCTGGCCCACTCTCCTGGAACTTCCCCTGGTTAATCCCCAGCAGCTGTTCCTGACATCACCTAGCACTCTCCTAACCAGTAGGTGCACTATCCCACAGAGTAACCTCCCGGAGGCACTCTCACTGTGTTCCGGCTGTGCTTAGCTCCTGACACCTGCCAAAGAAAGCCAGCAACGCTCAGGCAGCCTCAGTCTCAGGTTCTCTCGAAACCCTCCCCCTGCACCTTCTTCTAGGGCTGCTTCTGGGCCAGGAGCTGGGGACCACGGTGTGGCCTGTGCTGATGTGACCAGGCTGTCACCATACTCACCCCTGAGGGGCCTTCTTGAGCTCCCAGCTCCAGGGCCCTCCCCAGGCCTCCCTGAGCCAGCTCATCCAGCTGCTTTATTATTAGCAACAGCAACTACTACTCATTTTTAATGCTTACTACATTCCAGGCCAAGAAAAAAAATTTTTTTAATTAAAACAAATATTCTGCCCAGGATCTGCAATTCATGGTAACACATGCTACCCAAGAAAGACAGCTGAGTCTGTCTCCTTCAGAACCTTCCTTGACAGCAAACTTCAACTCCTTATATACTGATCATACTTTCCGCTGGAGTGATAAGAGAACCTGAACAGTTCTACTCCAGAAAGCATAGATATTTCAGGATTATTTCAGGAAACAAATGTCTCTGTGATAACAAGATCCATTCTCCCCCTCCAAATGCGGGCCTGTGAGAATGATTAAAATGATAGACAGGCCTGCTATTTTCCAGAAACCTATAAAGACTGCAGCAATATACCCCAAAGTCTCCCCAGAGATAAAAGAGTAAGATTAAATAATTTGAAGATAATTTCTTCCATGAAAAGAATAATGTTGCCATGAAAATGAAAACCCTTGTAATAAAACCAAATTATGCTGAGACCTCAGGAGTAGTCTGCCGCTCTCCTGCCATTTCCAGACAGCACTTCTGCAAATGCGGTGCTGGAGCTGTCAGCACAGCTTACAGGGGAGGCGGAAGCTGGAGGACTGCAGGTGCCCACACAGCCAGTTCCTGCGAGATAACATGGGGACCAGGTCATATATTAAGTGCCCAAGCAACTGAGCATTCAACAGAAGAGAGAAGGCTGTCCAACACCCAGGAGTCAGAACCAAGCTGGATCAGGCCTCAGGGAAATCAGAGCAACCAGCCACTGCTTTGTCCAGTTGGGTCGAGTTCAGCAGGTTCAAGTTTCCCACTTAGTTGGGGGCCTGGGCATCGAGTGGGCCCAGGGGCAAATCTGTATTTGATTGGAACCCTGTGGGCTGACAGCAGAGAAAGGCAATACATGGGACTTGTAAGGGTGCCTGTAGAATCAAATTCTGCTGGAACCAGGGATCTGAGCAAACCATGTGCAAGGCTCCTCCAAAGGCTAGAGTGGGAGAAACTGGGCAGAGAATGTCTTTAAGCACGCACATAAGGATTCCATTTCTGTCTCAGCACAGCACACCAAAAAGGCTGAAGATATCTTTCCTTCTAATTAAGGGTGTGTGCGAGACAGTCTGAATTAAAGCACAGAGACACATACTAGTCACTTTAAATGCAATGAGAGGGGACTCCTCCTCCTCCAAAGAATCTATTGACAGCCACAGTCCTGGCCTACAGGAAAATCTTTACATGCATATTAAGGCAATGCAGGCAGAGAAAACATCAGGCTTGTTCAGTGTGGGTCTTCAACTGAAAGTCTCAAATACAGACTGCCTGGCCCCCAGGATTTGGTTTGTGATGGGGCGCCTCCTTACTGGGCAGTGAGTAACACCAGGGATTTACTTATTTCTTGGTGTTTAATGATTCACCAGAGCCTCAAAGGGGAGGCCAGTTGGTCTTCACAACTAGCCAAACAGGGAGCAGAGAGGAAAGATGAAGAGCATAGCCTGAAGCTTCAGTAAGGCCGGGTGTCAACAGGAGCCAGCCCCCAGGAAAGGTTCTCTCCGCCTGGGGCCCCCACCTACTCTTCCTTTCCTAAATGCACCTCTCTAGGTTGGCAGGAGTCCACAAGTACCTGTCCTTCTCCCTCTTCTCAACGTGACTGCTGAGTCACCCTGTGTGCCCAGAGACCCGAGCAGGGCCTAGCATACAGTGGGTTCTTGGGACTGGATAAACAATGGTGAAGTCTCCAGGTCTAAGGCCTGAAGTCTGTGCAGTTAACTGAAAGAGGCATTTCTACCCCCTCAGTTTTCAGTCCTCCCTGTCCCACAGTGTTTCCTTCTTCCTCTCTCAAATTCTGGTCCCCCAGGAGGACCTGATGCCATCATATACTTAGCTCTTGGGCCATTTTCTTTGCCCTGGGACTCCCATTTCAAGCTGTTTCCTTGGGATGAAAGATGTTGTCCCTATCTGAAGAACATCAAGCTTAACAGAGAAGAGAAGGAGGGAGGCTGGAGGCAGAGAAGGAGGAAGGAAGAGAGGCGGAGAGAAAGAGACCGAAAAGTATTTGATCTCCTTCAAGCAAAAGAGACTGAAAAGAAAGAGGAAAGGCAGAGGTGTCTGTAAGCCCTGAAACCCAGAGGCCACGCCCCCCACAAGAGTCCAGGGGAAGTGCCAGTTAAGGTCTTGACGCCAGACACACCTGGATTCAAATCCTAACTCTGCCATTTCCTAGCCACACAGTTCGGGACAAATTACTTGACAACCCCAAGTCATTTCATCATCAGTAGAAGGGGGATGCTAACACCAGGTTCTCAGGCCTGTTGTGAGGAATAAATGAGCTGATGTAGATAAACCATTCAGGGGAGTGCCTGGCACGCAAAATAAATCCAAGAGTCAGTAGCTGTTAAACTGTATTTGTGTTTCTAAACCAAAGAGGGGCCTCTGCTGTGCAAGGAAGGTACTTCCTTAAGTTATAGGATGGAACTGACTTTTAAAATCTTTGAGATTCTCTTTATATACAAATGGGGAAGCTTCTAGGATCTCTCAAAGATGAGAGAATAAGGCTGGAAAACAGTTTTTAGGGGGAAAAAATGCTTTGGGGATGACACAGACAACTCAACATTAAGTCTCCATGTAACAATGTTTATCGTAGCTTTCAATAATTCTCCCACTGTGAGAAATATTTTAAATTTCACACTATTCAGAGGGAAAGAGTCATGTCTTGTTTCACTCTTTTATACAGCCAATTTCATGCACTTTTGACAACTGTAACATATCTCTAAGACATGATTCTCTGCCCCTGCCCCCATACACGGAATATCAAAACAACATATTAGGGTTGCCCCAGGCAAAAGAAGAAACGGACGAGTGCGTGAGACTGGGATGACAAACCTGGTTCACCTCTGGTGCCACTCTCACTGATGAGCAAGAGGCTGCCTGGCGCCTTGTCTCGCATGAGTCAGTACGACAGTGTCATAATTGACTAGCGATGTGTGCCTTGGACCCAAAATAGGGCACCTAGGACTCTAGCGATGTGTTTTTCACATCACAAATTCTGTGAGAATTCTCCAGCTACTTAGGAGATGAATTATAGCCACATTCTGCTCAATAGTTGCTAAAGCAAGGAGGGGTCCCCCAAGGAGAGACCGCCAGGAAGAGGATGGTCCAATGCTTAGTGCTTGGTGAAAACGCACCAACTTCCAGGACAAAGTGGAAGAACCAAACTTAGACAGTTGGGACGTGATGAGAGACATCTGTGAGGGTTAATTTTATGTTACCTTGCCCAGACTAAGGGATGCCCAGATGGCTGGTAAAACATTATTTCTGCGTGACTTTGTGTCTCTGAAAGAGAATAGCATTTGAATTAGCAGACATGGTAAAGCTCAACCTCACCAAAGTGGTAGGGTGTCACCTGACTCTGGGTGTCACTGAGCGCCTGGACAGAACAAAAAGATCAGGGAAGGGGAAGCTGACTCTCTTCTCGAGCTGAGACAGCCACCTTCTCTTGCCCTTGGACTTTGGTGCTCCCGGTTCCTGGACTTTGGGACTGAGATTGGGACCTACACCACTCCCCACTGAGTTCTCGTGCCTGCAGACTGGGGCTGAATTATACCAGCAGCTTTTCTTCCTCTCCAGCTTGTGGACGGCAAACTGTGGGACTTCTCAGCCTCCATATCAGCAGGAGCCGATTTCTATGATAAATTTCTATATGTGTTTGTGTGTGCATGCATGTGGTTCAGTCAGTTCAGTCACTCAGTCATGTCTGACTCTATGCAAACCCATAAACCACAGAATGCCAGGTTTCCCTGTCCACAGGCAACTCCTGTAGCTTGCTCAAACTCATATCCATCAAGTCGGTGATGCCATCCAACCATTTCATCCTCTGTTGTCCCCTTCTCCTCCTGTCTTCAGTCTTTCCCAGGACTGGGGTCTTTTCCAATGAGTCAGCTCTTTGCATCAGTATGAAGTACAGGAGCTTCAACTTCAGCGTAAGTTCTTCCAATGAATATTCAGGACGGATTTTTCTTTAGGACTGACTGGTTTGATCTCCTTGCAATCTAAGGGACTCTAAAAGAGTCTTCTCCAGCACCACAGTTCAAAAACATCAGTTCTTCAGTGCTCAGCTTTCTTATGGTCTAACTCTCATCCATACATGACTACTGGAAAAACCATAGCTTTGACCATATGGACCTTTGTTGGCAAAGTAATGTCTCTGCTTTTTAATATGCTGTCTATGTTTGTCATAGTTTTTCTTCCAAGGAGCAAGCGTCTTTTAATTTGTGTCTTTTATTTAATATATATATTAAATAAATTAAATGTCTTTTAATTTAATATATATATGGTGGTGTTAGTGGTAAAGAACCCATCTGCCAACACAGGAAACACGAGATGTGGTTCCAAGCCCTGGGTCAAGAAGATTCCCTGGAGGAGGACATGGCAACCCACTCCAGTGTTCTTGCCTGGAGAATCCCATGGACAGAGGAGCCTGNCTGCCAACACAGGAAACACGAGATGTGGTTCCAAGCCCTGGGTCAAGAAGATTCCCTGGAGGAGGACATGGCAACCCACTCCAGTGTTCTTGCCTGGAGAATCCCATGGACAGAGGAGCCTGGCAGAGTACAGTCCATGGGGTCACAAAGAGTCGGACATGACTGAAGTGACTTAGCATGCATGCATGCATATAGGTTTTACTTAGATATGTTTCTCTAGAGAATTCTAATAGAACATTTTAACAAATAGCCATTTGATCATATTCGTCCACAGAAAGTTTGGGGAGGAAAAAAGAGCAAATGTAGCAATGGGTTGTGCCCAAGAGCATGAAGAATTGTTAGCTGATGAATTTGCCAAATCTTTGCCAGACTTGTAGAAAAATTTAAGCCAAATGAGACTAAGAAAAGCGAAGATAGACTCCTGTCAGCCTCCTCCAAAACTGATGAGGACTTTGGTCTAGTTTCCACATATTTGGGTCTTTTCCTTAGATATCCTATTGATATTAATTTCCAACTTAATTCCATGGGTGTCAGAGAATGTACTCTGTATCACTTCACTACTTATAAATTAACTGAGACTTGTTTTACGGCCTGGATGTGGCTGGCCTTGGTGTACAGATGTTCTGTGGTAAATGGCAAAAATGGTTCAGCAAAAGGTGGAATCTATTTTTCCATTCTCTGAGTCAGAATTGGCCATGGGACATTAGCAAATGTGAGAGAAGCCTTTGCGACTTGGGGCCTGACCTCTTGCTGTGCCCGAACCTCTAAGACTACCATGGGAACAAGCCTGAGGTAGCCCGACCCCAGTGACCTGCCAACCACCAGATATCTGAGTTCAGCCATCATAGATGCTCAAGCCACTAGCTGACCTGCAGCTGACCACTGGCAATGAGAATTCCCAGCCAAGACCAGTCAGACTACATCAGACCAAAACTGCCCGGCCAATCTACAGAATAGTGAGAAATTGTACATAGCCATTATTCTAAGCCACTTAGTTTTGAAGTGCCTGTTATGCAGCAAAAACTAGCATGTATGTGTATATATGCATATTATATAATATGCACTACATACATACATATATATGTATACATATGTACAAGCACACATGCCCCAATTATCCTATTACTCTACCTTATAAAGGCTCTGGTATAGACTGTGGCTGTTAGATGTGTGTTTAGGCTTCAGATCATATGCTATCAATGCAGATTTGTCACTGAACCAGAAGAGGAATTATATCACTTAGGGATGCAGTGACTGATGAAACTTTTGCAGAGGGTAGTTGCATTAGGTTAGAAAGGAGCAAGTTACTTTTGCTCTGATAATTTAGATCGGTGGGAAGAAGGCTATGTACAAATACTGAGTAGCAGATAGAACAAATGTGGCAGATTGTGAGGCCCGAGAGCTCACTAAGCTTTCCCTCCCCTCCCTGCCGGTTTGGCATTCTCTCAGGCTCCCCATCCCCTTTGCTTCCCTCCCCTTTCAAAATGTGCTTAGGCATTCAGGCTTATACCGGAACAACTGTTGAGCTGCTAACTTTGACAGGCAGAGGCTTTATCACTTTAACAGCATCGAGATCCTCTGAGTTTGAAGGATAAAACTTCAGAGTAAAGCAAGCAGAGTGAGATGCATGGGACCTTCCTGGGTTCCGGAAAACCACCCCACAGTCACCTAGTCTCTCTCCAGGTTCTTATACTGTCTCCCAGTTAACCGCCCCCCTCCAGGTGCCTTCTCCCAATCTCCTCCACTGGGAGAAGAAACCTACCAAAGGCAGCCCAGCTGCACCTATTGATGCCCACCCACCCCCAGCCAGGGTGGATCCAAGAGTCAGTGACTTGGGGCCTCAGCAGTGGGCCTGAGAGCCAGCATGGGTGGCACACATGTCGAGGATAATGTCCCCGATCCTCCATCAGCCTCCAGGAAGCAGCTTCACGAGGAAGCCTAGGGGAAACAGCAGTCAGACTGCATCTCCATCAGCCCTGACTTCAATTTGTTGAAATCCATAACTCTCCCCACATTTTCAAGGGAATGCGTTTAGGCGTGGGAGCATCCAACAGGAAACTGAAATATTGATGAAGATGAGCCTGTACTTTTTTGATAAATAACATGACTTCTAATACTAGATTTGAATACAATACAAACAAGTTGTCAACGTGTGAGCAAAAATTTGCATCCAAGAGAAAGGATTAACAATGAAGAAATCCTGTTCGTGCCGTTCATTTTTCCTGTAACCTGAAGAAAACTGCCTTCCCTGAACAGTAGCGTGGTCTGGCATCTTTAAGTCGTTGGGAAGGGAACGCCTTACTTCAGTTTAACAAACATTTCTGAGCACCTTCTCGATGCCCTGTACTGGCTGCTGCAGACACAAACAGATCTGGTCTCTGCTTTCAAACCAATTAATTTTTCAGGAGAAACAAATCTGTGAATAAGTGAGCACAAAATAGCAGAAAATCATAGCAAAGAACATGGTCTTCAGCTTCAGATAGATGTGAAGTCACAGTCTGTGCAGATTTTCATTAGTTATGACGACCCTGTGCCAGTGGTTTAACCTCTTTCAGCTTAAACTGAAAAGGGTGGATAACGATGCCTGTCTCTAGGGGTTGTCATGAAGGTCACATGCGAAAAAAAGCTCTGTGCCACTTCCACTCCTGTGTTCCACTTGGACACACTGGTGCATAACCCCACTCCCTGGAGGTACGTGTACCCCCAGACTCCTAGAGTGTCCTGTGCTAATGGCTCACAGCCAAACTCCTCCCCAGATATTGCTATCTGCCCAGGGGAGCTGCCAAGGTTATACCACCTGCAGGGGTAGGAGGTGAGAGTATGCATATAAAATGACCTTTTTCAATGTGTTATAATTCACATTCCATAAAAACTTGCCCTTTTAAAGTACAACGCAGTGGGGTTTCATATATTCACAAAATTGTATAGCCATCATCACTAATTCCAGAACTTTCCATTTCCTCAAAAATACCCCAGATATCTCATGCCCATTAGCAGCCATTCCCTTTCTCCTATCCCCCAACTCTCACAACCATTGATCTAGTTTGTGTCACTATAGAATTGTCTATCCTGAACATTTCATTTAAATGAAACTATATAACATATGGCCTTTTATGTCTGACTTCTTTCACTTAGCAAATGTTTTCAGGGTTCACGCGTGTCATAACGTGTCTCAGTACTTCATTACTTTTGATCTTTATCCATTCATCAGCTAATGGAGATTTAGGTTTCCACTTTTTGGCTATTAAGAGTAAAGCTGCTATCAACATTCTTGTACAAGTTTTTGTGTAGACATATGTTTTCAGTTCTGTACATACCAGTGAGTAGAATTGCTAGGTCATGTGGTAACTTGATATTTAACATCTTGAGGAACTACCAGACTATTTTGCAATGAGACTACACCATTTTACATTCCCACAAGCAATGTATGAGGATTCCAACTTCTCTGCTAGTGAGTGTGAAGTGGTATCTCACTGTGTTTTTGATCTGCATTTCCCTGATGGCTAATGATGCCGGGCATCCTTTCATGCACTTATTGGTCATTAGTTTGTTTTTAAGAACTGTCTATTCAAATCTTTTGATCATCTTTAAATTTCTTTTTCTTTTCATTGTTTAGTTGTTCAGTTTAGTTAGTCAGTCATGTCCGACTCTTTGTGACTCCATGGACTGTAGAATGCCAGGCTTCCCTGTCCATCACCAACTCCCAGAGCTTGCTCAAAATCATGTCCATCGAATCAGTGATGTCATTCAACTATCTCATTTTCTGTCATCCCCTTCTCCTTTTGCCTTCAGTCTTTCCCAGCATCAGGGTCTTTTCCAGTGAGTCAGTTCTTCACATCAGGTGGCCAAAGTATTGGAGCTTCAACCTAAGTATTGGTCATTCCACTGAGTATTCAAGATTGGTTTCCTTTGGGTTTGACTGGTTTGATCTCCTTACTCTCCAAGGGACTCTCAAGAGTCTTCTCCAACACCACAGTTCAAAAGCATCAGTACTTTGGTGCTCAGCTTTCTTTATGGTCTAACTCTCATCCATACATGACTACTGGAAAACTCATAGCTTTGACTATACAGTCCTTTGTTGGCAAAGTAATGTCTCTGCTTTAATATGTTGTCTAGGTTGGTCATAACTTTTCTTCCAAGGAGCAAGTGTCTTTTAATTTCATGGCTGCAATCACCATCTGCAGTGACTTTGGAGCCCAAGAAAATAAAGTCTGTAACTGTTTCTATTGTTTCCCCATCTATTTGCCATAAAGTGATGGGACCAGATGCCATGATCTTCGTTTTCTGAATGTTGAGTTTTAAGCCAACTTTTTTATTCTCCTCTTTAACTTTCATCAAAAGGCTCTTTAGTTCCTCTTTGCTTTCTGCCATAAGTGTGGTGTCATCTGCATATCTGAGGTGGTTGACATTTCTCCCGACAATCTTGATTCCAACTTGTGTGTCATCCAGCCTAGCATTTCACATGATGTACTCCGCATAAAAATTAAAGAAGCCAGTGACAATATATAGCTTTGACATACTCCTTTCCCAATTTGGAACCAGTCTATTGTTCCTTGCCCAGTTCTAACTGTTGCTTCTTGACCCTCATACAGATTTCTCAGGAAGCAGGTCAGGTGGTCTGGTATTCCCATCTCTTGAAGAATTTTCCACAGTCTGTGTTGTGATCCATACAAAGGCTTTAGTGTAGTCAATGATGTAAATGTTTTTCTGGAATTCTCTTGCTTTTCCTATGATCCAACAGATGATGACAATTTGATCTCTGGTTCCTCTGCCTTTTCTAAATCCAGCTTGAACATCTGGAAGTTCTCAGTTCACATACTGCTGAAGACTAGCTTGAAGAATTTTGAGCATTACTCTGCTATATGAGATGAGTGCAATGTTGTGGTAGTTTGAACATTCCTTGGTATGCCTTTCTTTGAGACTGGAATGAAAATCGACCCTTTCCAGTCCTGTGGCCACTGCTGAGTTTTCCAAATGTACTGGCATATTGAGTGCACCACTTTCACAGCATCATCTTTTAGGATTTGAAATAGCTCAATTGGAATTCCATCACCCCCACTAGCTTTGTTCATAGTGATGCTTCCTAAGGCCCACTTGACTTTGCATTTCAGGATGCCTGGCTCTAGGTGAGTGATCACACCATCATGGTTACCTGGGTCATGAAGATCTTTTTTGTATAGTTCTTCTGTGTATTGTTTGAGGAGCCTGGTGGGCTACAGTCCATGGGGTCACAAAGAGTCGGACACNTGCATTTCAGGATGCCTGGCTCTAGGTGAGTGATCACACCATCATGGTTACCTGGGTCATGAAGATCTTTTTTGTATAGTTCTTCTGTGTATTGTTTGAGGAGCCTGGTGGGCTACAGTCCATGGGGTCACAAAGAGTCGGACACAACTGAGCAACTTCACTTTCACTTTCACTTTTCTGTGTATTGTGGCCATCTCTTCTTAATACCTTCTGCTTCTGTTAATATATACCATTTCTGTTCTTTATTGTGCCCTTCTTTGCATGAAATGTTCCCTTGGTATCTCTAATTTTCTTGAAGCGATCTCTAGTCTTTCTCATTCTATTGTCTTCCTCTATTTCCTCTATTTTGGACTGCCTGATCACTGAGGAAGGCTGTCTTATCTCTCCTTGCTGTTTTTGGAACTCTGCATTCAGATGGATATATCTTTCCTTTTCTCCTTTCCCTTTCGCTTCTCTTCTTTCTCAGCTATTTGTAAGGCCTCCTCAGACAACCATTTTGCCTTTTTGCATTTCTTTTTCTCGGGGATGGTCTTGATCACTGCCTCCTGTACAATGTTACAAACCTCAGTCCATACTTCTTCAGGCACCCTGTCTATCAGATCTAATCCCTTGAATCTATTTCTCACTTCCACTGTATAATTGTAAGTAATATTAGTCATTCAGTCATGTCCGACTCTCTGCGATCCCATGGGCTGTAGCAGACCAGGCTTCTCTGTCCATGGAATTCTCCAGGCAAGAATACTGGAATAGGTTGCCATTCTCTTCTCCAGAGGATCTTCCCGACCCAGGTACTGAACCCAGGTCTCCCAGATTGTGGGCAGATTCTTTACTGTCTGAGCTACAGCTAGGAACCATATAATCGTAATGGATTTTATTTAGGTCATACCTGAATGCTCTATTGGTTTTTCCCTACTTTCTTCAATTTCAGTCTGAATTTTTTCATAATGAAGAGTTCATGATCTGAGCCACAGTAAGCTCCTGGTCTTGTTTTTGCTGACTGTATAGAGCTTCTCCATCTTTGGCTGCAAAGAATATAATCCATCTGATTCTGGTATTAATCATCTGGGGATGTCCATGTGTAGACTCATCCCTTGCGTTGCTGGAAAAGGGTATTTGCTATGACCACTGAGTTCTCTTGGCAAAACTCTGTTAGCCTTTTCCCTGCTTCATTCTGTACTCCAAGGCCAAACTTGCCTATTACTCCAGGTATCTCTTGACTTCCTACTTTTGCAATCCAGTCCTCTATAATGAAAAGGACATCCTTTTTTGGTGTTAGTTCTAGAAGGTCTTGTAGGTCTTCATAGAACCATTCAACTTCAACTTCTTCAGCATTAGCAGTTGGGGAATAGACTTGGATTACCGAGGTATTAAATGGTTTGCCTTGGAAACAAACAGAGATCATTCTGTCATTTTTGAGATTTCACCCAAGTACTACATTTCAGACTCTTGTTTTGAGTTGTAAGGATTTTTTTGTTGAGTTGTAAGAATTTGTTATATATTCTGGATGTTAGACCCTTAGCAGATATTTGCAAATATTTGCAAATATTTTCCCCCATCCTTTGGGTTCTCTCTTCATTTTCTTGATAGTATCATTTGAAGGACAAAAGTTTTAAATTTTGATGGAGCCAAGTTGGCCCTTTTCTTTTTGATCAATGACTGATTTTTGCAAAGATTCAGAAAGTAGTCCTCTTGTGTCAACACCAGGCAGTACTGAAAGATCCTCCCAGCTCCAGAGATCCGCAGCTGAATGGCTGAGGCCTCTGCTGCAATCACATCATGGTTCAACTTCTCCCTTTCCTCCTCCTGCTTCCCTCTCTCCTTCAAGGGGGTCTCAGCTAACAGGACTAGTGACACTCTGAATGAGTATCTCAGCACACAGGAGTATATTTGGGGGAAAACCCAAGTTTAGGCACTTCCAGTGTTTTCCCACTGACCTCAAGAAAGAGAATTACCTCCTCCCCATGGCTTCAAGTCCTCCTGTGACACGGCTCCTACCCACATCTCCAGATGCATCCTTCCTGTACATTCTCCTCACATGCTATGATCCAGCCATATTGAACTACTTGTGTTGAAGTTGTGAAATATTGAAACACATATTGAAAACTTATGTTTTCTCAAAAAGGCCATCTCTGTAGCCTCTGGGCCCTTATACTTGCTATAACTTCTTCCTCTCTCCCCCACACTAACCTTGCTATCATCTATCATCCATTCAAAGTAGAACCTTAGCTGACCACCACTTCCTCCAGGACACTGCCCCGACCCTTCTGTGTGCATCCACAGGCCCATTTATTCACCCCGTCCTTCTGTGCACCACACAGAATCTAATCCCTTATTGCTTTGTCTGCGTGACCAGACATGAACCCTCCTTGGGCAGAGACCCTCTCATCTACCCCCACGTCTGTAGAGCTGGTGTAAACCTTGACATCCAAGAAGAGCTCGATTAATGTGCACTGAATGAATAAACACACGTTGAATACATACAGAGTGCAAAAGCGGCCCAGAAGATGCAGTGACTAACTAGGGACAGTCTCAGGAAGAGAACTCCTGTGCAGGGTACAGGGTGCAAGGAGCCTCATGCCCCTCCACCCAGGCCAGCAGGCGGAGGCTCCACTGAAGCCCCTCCAGAGCCAGGAGTGCCCTTGGGCAGCCCTGTACTATGCACTCAGACCACAGCAGAGCCCAGTTCCCTTGCTCACCCTACTGTCTCTACCTGGGCCTCCTGAGTCCCCCCAGTGGCCCCTCCAGTCCCTGCCCAGTCTGCATTCACAGGATCCTGGTGCCTAACATTTTCCCAGGTCCACACACACAAAAAAAATTCTGCTAGAAGCTGCTAGAAATCAAACCACTCTGAGACATGTATAAAACCTCCTCTAGCTGCCTGGAGAGGGTTTTATGGGTTGCCTTATCAGGGCACTGCAGAAGTCATAGGCACTAGGACAGATCATTCCTTAGTTAATCATTCAAATACAAGGCTGGGGTACATTAAAATGATGGATCTGTGCCTGAAAAATAATTTGGAATGCCCTCTGTAGCCTCAGCCACTCCCCCCACCTGGATACCATCCTCCCAAACCCAGGATGCAGCTTGAAGGAGAAGATGAGGCCCAGGACCAAAGGAAGGCCCTCAAGGGGACTATTAGCTCCCAAGAGTATAGGCTCCCTCAGGACTGGGGTGCAATGCCTGTGCCAAACTGTCTGTCCATGTCCTCATCTGCAGAGGGACTGGGCCTGGGCCTGGTTTTATTGCCAGGGTCCCCCTGTTAGTGTTTGGTGGGTATGGGTTTAAACCCATACTCTCCAACTTAGAGCCTTAGCTCTTATACAGTGTAGCACCCTGTCAAGCTCTACTTTGCAACTAGTTTTTCTATGGCCCTCTCCACACTGCCATACAACCCCCTCACTAGGTTCAGGGAGAGGCCAAGCCCCTCTGAAGCTCAGATAGAACCCCCTCCAATGCCACTGCCAGGGTGGAGCAAGAGCCTCGGTGAGCACAGACGTAGGACAGCCCCTTGGCACATCATTTCCTTGACCTCCTTCAGTTTAGCACGGCTCAGACACCACTCGCTGGGCTACGATCAAATGTGAAGATAGCTTGTGGTGGGTGAGGGTGTGGGCAGGATGACAAGGGAGTTGTGGAAGTGTCTCCAAAAAGCCAACACAAATCTCACCCATCTCCACCTCCCAGTTTGTGGCCCAGCAAGATTTATGGCACTGCACACAGGGGTCATTTTTGAGATAAAGGTCGTAGATCTTGCAGCTGACAGACCTCCTCAATCAGAGCTTCAGGAAAGCATCCTTGACTGATAAATGGGCTGTCCCTAAAGCCTCGGTGACAGGCTCTTAAAGGTCTCCATTGTTCAATGTCTCCTTCATCCTGCAAGAGGCATATTCACCCTCGATGCCCACACAGCAAGGCAGACAGCTGAGTGAGGCAGGAGAGGGAGCCTTCCCCACCCAGCCCTGCCCCAGAGCCCCTGCTCTGCACCCCCTCAGCGGATGTTGAACACACATGCCGAGTGTCCAGCCAAGATAACTGCAGGACAATGGACCAAAAGGACACAGGCTTTGGATCCAAGGAGGCTGACCATCGGAGCAGGAGCCGTATGGCACTTGGTTAATAGGAGCTCTGACTTGGCCAACACTGCCAATAATCTACCCAATGTCCATTCTACCCTCCTTTCTCCCAGGCAGAACTCTGAGATTCATTGGAACAGCAATGTGCCCAGTTAGAAGCATTCACCTCCCCTGACTCTCCTGCAGCTGCAGGGGCTGTGAAGAACGTATCAGGAGTTTCTGGAAAGACTTTCCTTTCCTTTCCTGAGTACTGTACCTTCTATCTCCCCTTCTCTTTCTTTCATGCTTTTGCAGATATGAAAAGAGCTATGGAGCCCCTATCTTACAACATGCTAAGGATGGAAGAGCAGAAAGGCAGAAGGACCTGGGATCCCAATGACACCATGGAACTGCTTATGCCAGCCCTGGAACTCCTATCTCTGGACTTGTGGTTATCGGGGTGGGGGGAACCCACTCTTTGGTTAAAGCCACTATTGTAATTTTGTTGTTACACTGAGCCAAACACAGTCTTGGGTGATAAAGTCCAAGCTTTAACTGATTGGGAATTTGAATCAGTTGCTTCACCTGTTTCTAGCTTCATTTCCCCTATCTGTATAAAGAGAACAATGAGAGTAATAATTGCTACCACTAATAAATCATCCACAATGTGCTGGCACCAAGCAGTGTTTCTAATTCCCCACCCACTGCACTGAGAAAGTGACCATTGTATATAATGGGCAGAGACACATTATCCAAAATAAAACCTGCTGTGGCCACTTCATTGAGCCTTTTTTGAGAATCAAACGCGACCACATTTGAAATTCCTTAGGAATAAAGGGTTACTCAGGCACCTACTAAATCCCATGTTCTGTGCAGTCAGTGGATCAAATCCAGGGAGATGCTCTGCTCCTGGAGCAGGAAGTAAACTCATGAGACAAGCCCCCATCGCCACCCAGAGGAAAGGAGGAAACAAAAGGAGTTGAGACAACAGTCGTGCCAAACGGAAGCCATGAGACTGACGGGGGAAAGCAGGCCCCGTCTGCATTGTCTCCCTTGGGGACCTTCAGAAGCTGAGCCCTGGGTGCATCCCCAGCCCAGACAAGACTCAGGGTAGAGAGCTTCATCCTCTCTTGTGTCTATCTCCCCTCCATCATACCTGGTGCGGTGACCACACGCAGTCAGGATGCTCTCTGTGCTGTCTGTCACTGCAGAAATTGGGTTTCTCATTCCAGAGGCTGCTCTGCCAGGCCCAGTCTCCCCGGAACCTTGAGTGACTGCCTTCTGTTTCGGGGTCTTTTCATGTAACCTTCTGCAAAAGCTCACAAAACTGGTACTACCATCTGTGTCTTACAGTTGAGGGCACTGCTGCTAAGAGGCAAAGAGACTGGCTCTAAACCACCTAACCAATCACATTTGAACTCATGTCTCCAGACTCAGAAGCTTCTGATGTGAAGCTCTAGACTGACCTGTCTCCTGTCACTTTAAGGAATGATGCTGGCTCTGCCTGGCTTGCCTGTGTATTTCTATACAAATGGCGTCTCCTCTGGCAGTGTGCATGCATCTCACCCGTTGTGTCTGTCTCCCTCTGTTCCTATCTCAGTGTGTCTCAGTCTGCCTCTTGGCCTCCATCTCTCTTCCTTTGTGTGAATCTTACACCCTTTCCCTAGGCCTCTATGAGCTTGTCTCTCTCTGGGTGAGCATGTTTCTCTGCCCGCCCCCGACTAGCACACTATACTGTACCTGCTGTTTACCAGCTGTGTCCCTTACACAGCTCCAGCCTCCAGTCCTCAGGGAGCTCCTGCTTTGTTGGCAGTTGGATCTCAAGTAGCCAACACAATGTGCTGAATGTATTTCTGCTGAATGAATAAATGCTTGTAGAACATATTGTGAAAGGAGAATGAAAGATCCACCACACTGGGAAAGATGGGGTGGGGGTGTTCTCTCTCAGAGGCAGCTGGGAACTGGGAATGGAAAGGGAAGGAAAACAGAGAAGGAAAGAGGTCTAAAGCCGACTTTTCCAGTCCTTATAAAACTCACAGTTAGAAGATTCACCAAACAGTCTTGATCATGCATGTGTTTGGCAGGGTCCAGTGGCCTAAGAGCTTAAATACATGTGCAGCAGTGTCATCCAAAACTACTTCCATGGAAGATATGGGTTCAGATCCTAGCTCCCCACTGTAGCTTGGCCTCTCTGAGTTTCATCTCCTCCCCAGTCAGGTGGGAGCAAGAACAAGACCCTGCAAGTAGAGTAAATGCTCCTAAGGACACAAGAGCCCTCTGGTAATAGATGAGGAACTGAGTCCCAGAAAGGGGGAAGGGGTTCCCTGCAGGCTACAGAGCCACCTGCAGGGAACCCCCCCCCTTGCAGGGGTTCTTCCCATCTGCAGCTAGTGAAGGACACAGATAGCTGAGGGAGCATCTGGAACAAGCCTTGAAGCTGGAGTGACCACAGGACAGGAATCTCAGAAAGACCAGGCATGCCATGACAGGACCACCTACCTCACCTTGAGGACAGGATGTTGGCAACTTCCTCACTCTAGGAGGCTCACATAAGGTACAGCCCACTGGGATCAAGGGTGCCACAGCTCCGCAAGCAGCCTAGCAGGAGGACAGGGTCTGCATCACTTCTCAAGGTTCTCTGACCGCAGGCCACTTAACTAGCCCCTGCAATCCTATGACTTGAGCATCACTCCTGTCTATGAGGTGCTGTCGGCATTAAAGCCCAGGACCTGCTGCTAAGCAAATGCACAATAAATGCTGGCCACCATGATGATGGGAACAAGCACATCCTAAGCCCTCTTCTCAGCCTGATTCTCAAACTCAGTTGTGGACCAAAATAGCTTCCATCTGGGTCTGCGCCCCTGCTCACTTATAACACACCCTCAGACAACTAGATTCACCTCTCTAGGCTTCTGTCCAAGGATGGATGCAATCAACAGTGGTTAGTGCCATTGTCACTACAGTAACAAATGCGATTATTCGTCATTCATGTAACACTGGGACACTGTTGGTCCAAAAGACTGAGAACTCAGGCTGCAGTATTTTTCTTGAGCCAGGTTTGTACTTCCCCAGGGACCCCTGGGGCTTCCCTCTCCTTGGTGCTTCTCAGCACACCCTCCTCCCCTCCTCACAGCTGGAGCGAGAAGACTAAGGACACAGGCTCGGGAGAGTGACCAATATTCTGCAACACTGCTACCTCAGGCAGTTGTCTAGCCCCTCAGTATCTCACATCTGTAAAACAAAGATAATAACAGTAACTCAGAAGACCATGATAAGGATTAAATGTATGGATAAAAGCAAAGTACTTAGAAAAGTGCTGGCACATAGCAAATACTCAGTAAATGTTAGCTGTGACTATTATTTCATGTGTTTTGATATTTTATAAGTCAACATATTTAATAAACAGCTGTGCATATTTCATAAAATATATTTGCATTTTTAATGATTCAAACATAACAAAATATCTATACAACCTCTAGTTCTTGTAACAAACTTAAAAAAAAAAAGTCAGTGTTTATTTATAGCCAAATCTCTGCTTCCTCCTCGGGTGCCTGACACCATTTCACTTACCTCACACTGATCACCGGGCAGTTGTCCACATGACCGTGAATGCCCGTGAGGGGACTGGCCTCGCTGGGCCTCACTGGAGGGCTTCATGGATCTGGCACTGTGCCAGACAATAAACACCAAAGGAGCCCAGACTCTGTCCAGTACATCTTGAAGAAAAAACATTTTTTAACTGAAAGCATGCAGGAGTGGGTCTGTCCTTTTCGTGTCTGAGACAGGGTAGAGAGGCTGGGTGACAGAAATGAAATACCGAGAAAGGTTCTCACAGTTCAGCTTTTATTAAAATTAAAGGAACGTAAATTACAGGAAACTAGAACACGAGTTAAGAGAGTACATGAGAGGAAGCGTTTTCCTCAGCTAGCGCTGTACCCGATGGAGCAGGTGACAAGTGCGCTTTCACAGCTCTGTGGTTCCCACCATCCAAGCAGAGAACACCCGATCAAGGGCCTGACTCATGCAGAGTGGTGTACAAGGCGCCAGGGACCAAGTCTGCCTGCCAACGGTCAGCCACACAGACACAGCACCCACACAGACATACAGATTCGGTGCCCTGAATTTACTTTCAAAGAAAAGATTTTACACATTATGTACAGATTAAACAAGAAGTCCAACAAAGGTTCTTATTGCCACTGAAAAGGGGGTAAAATAATTTGAAATGTCATAACCAAAGGTGAGAACGTAGCACTGGGGCACTTTGTTGCTCCAAATGCTCCAGTCCCATGCATTACTGCCTTGGCCAATGCTGAATCTGTAAGTCACGAGCCCCATGACAAGGGCTGCACAGGGGCTCTGAGGTTGTGATTATCCACTACAGAAGAGGCCTCTGACACTCCCAAATGTCGGAGGTGCTGCAAGCTCTCCTGCTTGGTCAATAGATACACAGCGTGGCTGAACATGAGGGGCTTAGGACTCTAAACAGTGCAAAAACTTAAAAAAAAAAAAAAAAATACATTCTAACCTCCTCACCTCTCTAGGCAAACAGAAAACCTCCAGCTAATTGGATTATGAGTTTGCTCAGCTTCCCAAATTGATCCACCAAGGTACGAACGGGGAGCACAGAGGCAAGTCAAATGG
Source organism: Oreotragus oreotragus (assembly GCA_006410675.1). Taxonomy (NCBI): domain Eukaryota; kingdom Metazoa; phylum Chordata; class Mammalia; order Artiodactyla; family Bovidae; genus Oreotragus; species Oreotragus oreotragus. Next base: position 134,972 of record SJYX01019058.1, on the reverse strand, counting down.
CACCTGTCCCAAAAATAATAAAGATTATTTAAATGAGATTAATTGGCAGATAATACACAAAATAGAGCCAGGAGTGTAGACACCGCTTCAAGAGACAAGTAAGTTGTAAGTATAGTATGAACATCTGCAAAGCACATGCTGATCACATTCTTAGCAGGGTCCATGACCACTCTTTTCAAGCTCCTTGACAAGATGCTTTCTCAAGAGACATACATCATTCAGCAGCAAAGGGCTTAGGCCTGAAGCTCTGAAGAACAAGGAGATAGGAAAGAATGAAGACTAGTCAGCTGGACCTAGCACCTCCTTGGAGTATATGCTGAAGGGCAGGCCTTTCCCTGGGCTTCTCCATGCCAGACTCCAGGCCAGATTGTGAGAGATGCCAGGAGATGGGCCAACCAGACTCACCCTGCCTCACTCCTGCCGAAAGCCTGTCTCCAGAAAAAGCAGACAGGCATCATAGATGGGTAAGTGCTGTGTTAGGCTTAATGTTAAACCCTAAACAACTAAAGAAACACCAGTGATTTGTGTGTGGTTTTTTTTTAGCAATCTCCTTTGCATCTGTTGTAAGAAAGAAGCCTCCAAGTCAGCCTGAAGCTATTGAAAAATCAGTTTGGGTAAGGTGAGAAACAAAGGGAAAATACCTATAGGCATGAATGATGTTCGAGTGAATGACACAATAGAACATAACATTTCATTGTCATGGACAATAAAAAGCAATTCAAATATTGTGAAAAATTATTTTATAAAAATATCTACATTAAAATTTTAGCCTGAAAGCTATAGCTTCAGTTTTATAAAAAGGCAATCTTTGAAAGCATCTGGCTCAGGAAGATACAAACATCACACAACAAATATCAAAGTAAGACAGCTCAGAAAGCATCTTAGGGGATATTGCAACTGGTTTGTCACAAAAAGAATTAAGTATTCTTATTGCATAGCAGAAAACGAGGTCACTTTCATTTGCATAATACTGCAACTTTTTAGATGGAGAGATGCCATTGGGTACTTAAGAGAAATAACTTTGGAATTCAGAGTCTGACTTCTCTGTTGTCCAAATCAGTATCCAAGCAGAGTCTAAGCTGCTTCTAACCTTGGGCTGCAATTCCATTTCATCACTGTGATCAGACTTCAGATACACCACTGGCAAAGCTGCATTCACAAGCAGTTGTGGCTGTCAGAATAGAGGTATGGGGGTCTCACCTACCACATGACCAGCACAGACTTGAAAATAAGTCTGTTGTGCCCACTGTAGGGAGAAAATCATATGGTGGTAAAGGGAGAGCTAGTTTTGGATGGCATCTGTGGGCAGATACAGCACATTGGCTTTTTGGTGATGACATACCAGCGTTCTAGTCCCCATGAGAAAGGACGCATGGAGGTGAGATGAACACAGCCTCAGAACAATGCCAACAGGGGCAGCACTTCCTGGGCAGGAAGACATAAGAGGGGCCAACAGCAAAAATCCAAAAGCAGAAAACACGCTGGCTAGCTCTCATGGAGGGGATCCTCTCTGGGAAGAGGACCAGGAACAGCAGCCACCCCTACACAAGCACAACAAGCATGAAAGTTCAGCTTCTAAGTGTTGGGGGTACTTCACACTTCATCTGAAATCGGGAGCTGCGTGATGGCACACAGCAGACCCCAACCCCCAACCTTATCACCAACACACATGCACGCATGCGCACACACACACACACACACCCTGAAACAAAGTCCCAAACCTTCCTCAGAGAGGGAGGAGAACAACAGTTGGAACAGAAAGCACATTCCTTCAGCTTCCAATCCAGAGGCAGGCAGACCTCTGAAACCACAGCCACCTCCATGCCAGGTAAGGGCGGAATGCCCAGCTAACAGCATGTCTTGATCTCTTTGGATCTTTGGAACTGTTCTTCCAGGTCCATCAAAGCTGGATATTTCAGCCTCTTCCCAAGGCTGCTAAAGACCCTGGGTGCCTTGGTGTTCTCCAAACATCTCACTGATATAATATCTGCTCAACATCGGAAGATGTTTCCCCCTCAAGAGAGTTGAGTGGTTCGTGCACAATAAATACACAGTAAATACACAGAGTGGCCAACTCGCTGGGGAGAGTCCTGGGTTTCTAACTTGGGGTGAAGTGGGAAGAATGCCAGCCTCCTGCAAAATCTGCTTGGAAGGGGCCCAGTTGTATCAGAAGTCTAACATCAGGGTTCACAAAGCTCCTTGGCTCCCTAAGGGTGGACCCTGACAACAGGGAGGGTAAATCTCAGTCCCCAAGTTGTGAGGCTGCTCCAGACATAAGATCTCCCCTCCTTATGCTGGAAATTCCAATATAAGCAACTTGCTAGTTCAGAAACAGTACAGCTTTAAGGTTCTTTTTTTTTTTTAATGCAAGTGAGTCTATGCACCCTCAAATACCACTCTCCAGATGCCTGGAGTTCTGTCATTAATCATTTTTACCTGTGAATTAGCAAAGCTTTCATCAAGCTCCTCTCTCAAAATGCAAGTATTCCTGAGAGACATCACACATCCAGGGCCTAGCACCATGTCCCACCTCACGGAAGCAAGGAGAGGGGTTTTGGAGGGCTGGAGAGATGGTATAGGCCTGGAATGGGGGAGAGGACAAGGGTGTCAGACAGACTAGGACCTTCATCACAGACTGCTGAGGCCCAGGGCCAGCCGGTACACCCCTTTAAAGTCATCTGTGTCCATGTGAATCACACATGACTCCATCCAGTGCAAGGAAAAACCTATCTTTGGGTTTGGAGGTAGGGTGACCTTTTACTTCACCACCAAACCAGAACACTTATGAGAGTAAAATGGGATGCTCTGAATAATTAAACCCGGATAATAAGTATAAACAGGGAAACCCAGAAGTAGGGTCTTCTCTGAGACCGCTATGGGCAAGGACCAAAGCCCTACCACTTGGTTCTGTTGCTTTTGTTTCCCATATATTTTTTCTCCAGTGTGTTTTTCAGTGCTTCACTGAAGAGCTAGTTTTCTCAGCTGAAGAGACACAAAATCTCCCAAACTTGGAATCCATTACATCAAAGACCAGGGGCCTGGAGACCAGGCAGTTCTGACGAGAAGTTCTGGGAGAAGTGAAGGAAGAGCGCCCAGCCGAGGGGCTGGAGAACCCACGGTCCTAGTTCTAGCGCACAGAGGACATGGGGCAGTTTCAGAAGAGCCCCACTCTTCTGCAGACAGTGCCAGCGGTCTAGGCCAGTACACAGGCCCGGTCATTTCTGGACATTCCTGGTGTGTCCAGCTGCACTTCCAGGAGATAGCAGCTTTAGTAGTCCCAAGGTCCCCACGGGCCAATCCAGAAGAGAGGCTTCTGTGACTTGATTTTTAGCATAGCAGAAGGATCAGTAGTACAGAAATGGAGTAGACCATCATCATCCCCCAACTTAGTGAAGCAAAACGTTCGGCACACGCACGTACACACACACCCCTACACACACACACACGTTCCAGCTTCTCTAATACCCCTATAGAAACAGACACACACACACACAATGCTCA